>JABFPJ010000491.1:0-40057 GCA_022817425.1 Gryon sp. ZL-2020 | reverse complement strand
ATTCGTCAATGTTATACTTCAATGTTGTGTTAAACTTTAGTATTCTTTTACAATTTTTTGATACACGCATGTATATAAACTTACAATATAGATATTTTGTTTTATAATTTCATTAAAGATTCAATTTGTTTTACCAAAGACTTGCCAAAAAGTATATCCTAAACTACTACAATTAGAAGATAAAGGTAAGTAAATCTTAATTTTTTGGAATTAAAATAGTATTCTATGCAAATTTCAATTTTTTATCAATATTGTACTATTACTTGAAAAATAAGTCGTATTTTTTGTCTAAAATGATATACAGAAATCTTATTTTATTTAAATCTAATCATAATGCAATTTTTAATAATAAAAATCGCTTCTTTCTTAACTGTTTTTATTAAATATACAACTTACTTTATATTTATTAAAAATGTCCATTATACTTTATAATAGAACAAATCTGAAATAATCAGAATCATTCTCTATTAGGACGGTCCTTACGAAGGCTATTCCATTTCAAAAACCATATAAAATAATATAGGAAATATTGAAATGGAACAGTTTTCGTAAGGACTGTGGATTTAGTTTATCTAAATTAATCCTTTTCTTTTATTATGAACTTTTTTTTGTTGCTTCTAATAAGTCGAGTAGAGACATCTGATTAGAATTAGTAATAAATAATACGAAATATCGTATATTGATTTTATCCGAAAAAAACCTTAAACGTATTGAAACTCGCAAGGTAAGTGGATACAATGTTAAAAATACCGTTCGAGTTTGATATTCTGGTCACGATCACAAAGTTATCGACATTTTCGTTCGTTGAGAGCATAATGTGCTCTCCTCTAATTTTAGTCTCATTCATTATATGTATATTGCAAACTTATTTTCCGACAAAATAAAAGTTACAACCACAGTAGAAGATAACGAGTTGTTTTTATTTCTTATAGATGTAATTTTCTTATTATTTCGACATTATTTTACAAAGAAAAAATATTAATCGGACATCGGATATTTTTTTCTTAATATTAAATTATTATTACAATTACATTTTCCATCAAAGTCATTAATGAACAAACTTCTGTAATTGCATTAAAATTATTCATTGATGATAAAAAGCCTTATGCGGTTGAATTGGAACAGTTATCTTACAAGGGTAAGAAGCTGTGGATCATTTAATACACGATTTTATCGTAACCCAGTATATATCGTTAGCATAGCAAAATGTACTATTATTAGTTACTCATGTTTTCTATTCTAACCTTAGACTGTCATTTTTGTGTATATATGCTAAACTGAAATCATAAAATATGACACAGAATATTACATATGTGATATTAAAAAATATTATATATTTAGTTAACGATGACTGTGATTATTGATTCAACGATTAAAGATTGACTGTGATTGCGAATATAATGTTATTTATTTGATGAATATTTATTCATGCGCAAAATCAAAGTGCAGTGATTCTAATAGACGATAATGTTTTGAATTTTAATATTTGCTTTTCCTTTTTTATGAATGCAAAATTGTTTGATATTAAAATGTTGTATCAACATATTTTTGGAATTGAACATTTTACGATTCTGCATTTCTGCAGTGCAATAATTACCATTTTAGCTATTCTTGGGGGTGTTTTTTATTTTCATTTTACACATAAAAAAGAAACTGAAACAAATTATAAGGTAATTTGTTTTAATGTAAGTATATATATTAATATAGAAATAAAGTAAATGTTATTTTTTATATTTTTAAAGATAATTTTGGATGAAGAGGATAATAAGAAAAATGGCTTACAAGCAAAGTATAAAATGGCAAGACAAAAATTTTTGGAAAAACAGTTGTCAATTAATCGAAGTCAAAGAGTGGAAGAAGAAAGAATGTGAGCATTTTATTTTGTTATAATCAGTTTAAGGTTTTTAGATGGTATTTGCAGATTTCTTATTATTTTTATTTATTTTAATTATTCAATTTTAGGTTGGAACAACAGACGTTGAAAACTGTGATGGAATTATTGCAACAGCAGTCCAAAAATGGATCAACTTTGTCAATGGATGAATTGCAAGAACAACTTGATATGTACAGAACACAGGCGTAAATAAGTTTTATTATTGTGGTATTACCAATGTGCATTAATAAAAATAAGAGAATAATTATTTATTTAACATGTACGGCAATTTGTATTTAAATGAGTTGAAATTGTATAAAAAATGTCATATCATTTTTTAATGACTTTTAGATCATTAAGTTTACTTGTGCTCCAAATATAACTAATTTATAATAAAATAACTAAAATGAAACACATACATTTTATTTCAAATAATTATTATTATCATCATAATTAATAATAAAATTATTATTATAATTATTATTATTAAGTATCATATATTTTAATTATAAAGTAAAACCTAAAATACCTAAAAAAATAATATAATAAGTAAAATACCAATATTTATTTAATTTTTACAAAACCGCTAAGCTTATTATTTTTGAAATCTGATTGAAAAATTTTATTTTGAAATTATTTTTTTAATTTAACTTGTTATTAGCGGGAATTTCAAATGGTCAAGATATAAAGCAATGACCAATCGTATGAATCCTCTAGATGAGGCAACTCCGAGAAATAATTTTGGGACAATCTAGCCAAGCCGGCTCGTCGCCAAAATCAGCTCAGTCGCTTTCCGGTCGGTGTTTTATAAATACTGCAGACGGTCGGAGAACCGCGAAGTGAAACCATGTTACCGTAGAGTTTTCGTAACTTTCTCCAAAAGCCTACGTAAAAAATTACTCCAAATATTAATGAACAATAAATTTATTTAATATATTTGTTACAGTGAATTAAGACAACAAATTCAAAAAATTCACAAAATTAATTCCATAAACGAAAAGTTATTGAAAATCACACATTTTATAACCATAGTTTAAATTAGTTTTTAACAGTGAAAAAATTGTATGTGCAAACATTTGTGAAAAAAAAGTAGAAGTGAAATATACATTTTTATTACTGCAAATTTTTCTATGTAATTATTGTGTACATTTAATGTGCGTTTGATGGTGAAATTCGATGCTTTTTTTTGTCACGTAAGTGATAGTGCAAGAAACATTGTTGTATGCAAATAGTCAAGTGCGTTCATTTCCCGAGGTTGGAGTTGTGTACGGCTGGCAATTTGCCAAATTAATTGTAATAATTGACAAAGCGGCGGAATGTCGTTGATTTGTATTTGATTTTATTCAACGATCATGAGTTTATCCAAGAAAGCAATAGGAGGATCCATTCATAGAATACGAGAGTTTGAACTGGAAAAGGTGACTGAACATTTCATTTGTAAAAAATTGTCTAACTTTAATGACAAAAGTATGTAAAAGAATGTTGTTTTATGGAAATTTGATATTTAATGTATAACGTGTTGATAAAACATATCAAAGTTGTTATAAAATCACGTCGTATCAGACATAATATTCTGAATAAACATAAATGAAATATTATAAATAGCGGGTAAAATTTATTGGAAAATGAATGAATATAAATCAATCTTTAAAATTTACAGATGAGAAAACATCTCTTATTAATAAAGCATAACATTTTCCATTACAACAAAATTTTTATCAAAGAAATAATATAATAACTTTTGAAGCAAAAATGAAAAACATCTATGATAAAATTGATAATATCATTGCATGAATAAATAAAATCTTAATTTAATTATAACTTGAAAATAAAATCATGATAAATTCGAATAAATAAGTAAAGATAATTTAAAGTTTATACAAATTTATAGTCGTTATAATTTTTTATTAATTATTTTCTTTAGTCGTAATGTCATACAAATATTTTTTTAAGATTCAATTTTAATACTTTCTACCATATTTGCATTTTTTCACTTTTTCACCGAATTTTGCAAATTCATTTTATATAAAAACTTATTTATAAACTATGCACACTTCTAAATTTTATAAAATCTGTTTGTAGATTTATAAAAAAATGCTTTTGCAGTGAGTTTTCCCAGAATTTCTTCTTTAACACGTGTAAGAATTCATGTGAAAAATATTATAAATTAATTCACATACAAAAATATCTTAAATTGAACCATATGAGTTTGACATTCTGACATTCTCAAAACTTAAACCATAATTGAATTAATTTCATTTATAACTCATTTTTAAAGGTTCCATATGAAGTTAAAAAATGTGTATAAAATTTTACTTACTTTTTTCAATTTTAAACTCTACCATAAATATGAAATAAGAAAAAAATAAATGTAGATAGAAAAACGTCAAAAAACTGAATAGTTCCGTAGAGTTTGCTATTTTAAAATAACTCAAACATCTAACGCAGTAAAGTGCACTAATCTTCTATAACGGAGAAACTCCATAAATTAAAAATAGTACAACGGAAACATTGGTATTATAAAACAAATTCCGCGTTATTTAAAAATAAAATTTTTTATTACTGAAAAATATTAAAACGTAATTAAAAAAAACAATTTATTATTTTTTAATGAAAATGAATATTTAAGAAACAACGAAGGACCATGCTTTCTACCACAACTCTAAATGAATTTCTGTATATGTTGATATTCTTATAAAATATTTAATATACTCTTTATATGTTGAATTTATTTATTTGCTTTATATGTTAGCAAACATGAGTTAAAACACATGTTTATTAACTAAATTTTTTTTGTTATGTAAAATTAATAAATACATATTCAAAGAATCACAAACAAAGCTTTCTATTTTATCCAACATTAATTGCAAAAACTCAACTTGTATATCAAACAATAATCGGCACAAAAAAATCGACGAAAAAAATGTTTAATTGAGTAAATTTCGATGTAAAAGACAGCGCCTACTACTTCGAGACTTGTAAGAAGTTCGAATTCGTGGAATGTAATATATGTCACGCAGTAATAACTTGACTGGGAAGCCCAGAAATAGTGAGACATACATTTGCATTTTGTCGAAGAAACGCGCTCCTCTTCCTGGCATAAAACCAGCATTTTGTGAATGACTGTTGAAACAAATCGAGACAATACGAGATATTTCGTAATTCGACCAATTTTTCCCAACAACATTCATTCGTTAACGATCAATCAATCAGTCAAATTTCAATTTTACGCTCGCGTAATTATATCAAAAACCTACACATATTTTATTTTCGCCAAAATTTAAAACAAGTGTCATATATATTGTGTCGGAAACAAATCATTTGTACGCGATCGATGACTTTGTCGCTGTTTTATATTAAAAGAAGCGCAATTTGTGAGTTAAATTAAGTGATTTGTTGTTCACAAATGCACTTGTTTATTTTAATAAATCTTCACGACTAATGTACATATATTCAGATGCAACTTATTTTTTCTTACACGTGTATCGAAAACACGCCCTTTGTTCCCTCAAAAGTGGGACGAAATTGACACTGTCTCTCCCTCGGGAGGGAAAGTTTGTATAACTTAAATAAGTGAAACAAAATTTGTTTAACTAGTTACTTTCCATCACTATAGTTACTTTCTATCACTATAGTTACTTTCTATCCCTCAGGAGGGAAAGTGCCATTTTTATCCTAATTTTCGAGGAAGAATAGTATATTCCTCAACTAGGGAAAAAAACTGCCGATTCTAGACGAGTGTGAAGTTTGATGCACGAGCCTTCGGCTCGTGCAGAAATCTCATACGAGTCGAATCGGTAATTCTCCCTAGTTGAGGACGATATTTTTGCTCACCAATGTATCGAAAAGGTCTTTTCTTCCTCGAAAAATGGGATAAAAGTGGCACTTTCCCTCCAGAGGGATGGAAAGTAACTATAGTGATGGAAAGTAACTAGAGTGAGGAAAGTAACTAGTTAAACAAAATTTGTTTCACTTATTTAAGTTAAACAAACTTTTCCTCCCGAGGGAGAGAAAGTGCCACTTTCGTCCCACTTTTGAGGAAAGAAAAGACACGTTTCGATACATGTGTGAGAAAAAAGACCTTTTCGATACACTTGTCAGAAAACATATCATCCTCAACTAGTGAGAAATTGCCAATTCGACTCGTGTCAGATTTCTGCAAGAGCCGAAGGCGAGTGCATCAAGCCTCACACTTGTCTAGAATCGGCAACTGTTCTCCCTAGTTGAAGAATGTACTATTTTCAAGTATCAATACTTTTCATATTCAAATTTAATTTATTAAGTTAGCGTCAAACAAGAATCTTAACATTTCTGAATAATTTTTATAATTTTTACGGTATTGTTGTAACTTTATTTTCATTTTTTTTACACATGTATCGAAAATACATCTTTTCTTACCTCAAAAGTGAAGTGAAAGTAGCACTTTTTCTCCCTCGACAGGGAAACAGTGGAATGACTTGAATGAATTCATGAATGATTTCCGTAGTCATGTCACCCCTGAAATGAATACGGAAGATGATTTTCTCTCCCTAACAATGAAAAATTAGGAATAGAAAGTTATTTTCTTTACTAGGGGCAGAAAGTACCATTTTTATCTCCAATTTCAAGAGAGAAAATACCTTTTCGATATAAAAATGTATATTGCTGTTTTTTCAGAAATTTTTTTCTGGTTGTGGAATATACTATATTGTTAGAATAATTCAATTAAAATGCTTAAAATGTGTCCCGCGCGATGAATGTAGATTCTTATAGATTGTTTCTGTCCGAACAAAGGTAAACTTGACTGAAGAATTTGACATTCTACAAATTGTTGGCGAAGGATGGTTTGGCAAAATTCTGTTGACGGATCATCGCACCACTCAAACGGAGATGGTTCTAAAAGCTCTGCCCAAAGCTTACACAAGCATTTCGAGTTTCTTTCGAGAATTCCATTATGGTCTACATCTATCAGCACACCGAAACATCGTCACGACTTATGACGTAGCTTTCGAAACCGCTGGCTTCTACGTTTTCAGTCAAGAGTATGCTCCACTTGGTGAGAAACATTCCTTTATTTCATATAAAAGTCAACATTAATTTATAAGTCTATTCAAATATTAATAATAAAATTACTAATTATAACACTACAAAAACAAGTGTCTCATTTTGAGAAATTTTTTATGACTAAGACACGAAAAACGTCTTAAAATTTAATAAATGAGACATCTTTCGTGTCTTAATTATCAAAAATGTCTCAAGATGAGTCATTTATTTTTGTAGTGAAAACTATAACAAAAGCCATTGTCCATAGACAAATGACTTTGACTGAATGAAAATAGATGAACATGAATACGCGTTCGTTTAAAAAATGAATCACAGCATAGTAATCTATCTACGAATAGTTAACTTTGCACTAAAGTAGAATTTTATTTTTACTTTCTTCTTCAGCTTTGCTTTCTATTTGACTAACATAATCCGTCGAAACTGTAGCTTCGTCAAATATACTATGTATAAAAATATCCCCTTTTCTCATATACTAAAAGAAAAAAAAACGAAAAAGTGTGACGTTTATAATATATGCTATGTTATTAAAAGCGTCGGAGATTCTTTCGTGGCCAATAATTAATAGTGTCGAGGCGATGTTTACGTTTTAGTTGCAATTGCAATCTAAATTGTATATAACGATTTGTATACGTAAAGATTGATTGAAAAGTCATGCTGTTTTAAGAATGTCTCTGCGTTTTGCACTAAGCACATTGTATTTATGAGACATTTTTAACGCCTTTTTAATGATTATGCAATGTAAAATTAGACAAAAAATAATAAGAATAAAAGCAAAATTCTGGTCAAATTGTTGAGTAAAAAATAGACTAATTATCATTATTAAAATCATTTATAAATTTTTTACATTTAATTTAATGTAATTTTTTAAAAGCTACTTAATTATCAAATTTAAAGATTTAAGTTGTTAAATTGTAAACCAAAAAATGTATTGCATTTGAATAAAATATAAATGTTAAATATAAAAATAACAATCTTTAATGTCGCATTTTATGCTCGCATAAATTCAATGTTAACGTTATATTCTCCGTGTGCAATGTTGATTTAACGTTTATATCTATTAACAGGTGACCTAGCATCAAACATTACGGAGACGGGTCTTGGCGAATTACATTCAAAGAGAGTCGCGCGGCAGCTTGCAGCCGCCGTTAACCATATTCACAGTCGAGACTTGGTCCATCGGGACATCAAACTCGACAATGTGCTCGTATTCCGAAGCGACTTCTCGCGAATCAAACTCTGTGACTTTGGTGAGACTCGCCGAGTCAACAGCGTCGTACAAAGACACAATGAGTGGCTACCTTATTCGCCGCCGGAAATCATGAAAATTGACACAGACAAAACTTATAGGTAAAAGCTTAAACAAACAATTAAAATGATTATTTAAAATAATTATACATTTTTTTTAAATTGCTTATTTCAAATAATAATCTTTATATTGAATTTTGCAGGGCTTTAGTAATTCACGATATTTGGCAGTTTGGAATAGTATTGTTTATTTGTCTGACTGGTTGTGTGCCATGGCAAAAGGCTGCGCCGGATGACCCGAGATACCTCAGGTATTACACATGGCACACGGCTACCTTAAACATTGCAAGAAAACCAAAATTATTTCATCTAATTAGTTCTCGAGCGCAAAGGTAAATTTCATGGATAACTATTGGAAAAATCACTGTGTTGTAAATTATAATCATAAATCTAAATCGTTGAAAATGTCGAGTATCTTATTTTACATTGAATACAAAAGTGTAATGTATATTGAAAGGAAAATATATTTTAAGTTGCAGTAATTCCATTTCGGTATACTTAATTAACACTAATCCAATTCAAATGAATATTAATGAGGATGAATTGTAAATTAATAAGTTTAAAAGTTACCCTAATGTACAACTATAATTAACAAACATTAATTATACATTAATAGGTATAAGCTTCATATTAATAAATGTATGAATAACTCTTGTAAGTGTAAACTCATAAGTTAATCATTGCACTAACAAACTTAAGACTTTGATTAATGGAAGTTGAATAATTGCAGAATGTTTAAAAGACTGTTAGATCCAAAGCCAGAGAAGCGTTGTACGAGTGTTTTTGAAATAAACCGATTTGTTGAGGACAGATGGCTGGCAAAGCCTGGCACTGACAAAACCGTTAATGGTAAGTTTAAGGGTGTACTCAATGATTAAATTCAGCGCGCTAATCGTGTGCTTTTTCCCAAATTTGAGGTGGCGCAGACGATAGGGATGAATTGTGTCCTTCAATGTACAGTTTCCACAGTTCGCTCGAGGAAAAGAATCAGCTTCTGTATACGCTCACTACCTACGGCATTGAAACGATAGTTGACCGAACGAAAAAGAAGGATCGAATCCGCGAATGGATTCAGTCGAGTGCCATCGCGGAGGAGGAAGAGGAAGAGGACAGTGAATTTGACTTTGACGTCTTTGACAGCGTGGAAACGGAGAATATGAAGAATCGACATTTTCCGGAAGTCAAACCTAACGTCGAAGTGAAAGAACAGAAGAAACCAGTCAATGGTGTGAAACCCACTGAAAGGAAGACACCGTTTGTTCCAAAGGTGTGTAGATCATTATTGGACAGAGATCTTGAAACATAATAGATCATGAAATAGAAATGTTTTATTTTCTTTGCTATTTTCTTCAACAGGTCGCAGAGGAAAGACAGAAAATAGCCAAACTGGCCATCTTTCCTAATGGTGATCCATCTTTAGGTATTCAAACAAATGGATTGAACTTGAACAACGAAGTCAATGGACAAAATAATAATGTAATGATTATCTTAATAAGTGAAAGAAGTTGTATATTGAATGATTCTATTTAATTAATAATTTTTCTGATTCAAGGTGAAGATAGTTAATAATCGAGATATTCCAATTAAAAATGATGAATTAAATAATCGAAGTGTAAGGTGAATATTACTTTTTGTCTATTTACTTGATCAGTCTGAAAAATTAAAAAAATCTTTGGGAAAGTGTTTTAAACTAATGCAATAAGTAATATTATTGCAGTTCGTCTCAACAAAATGATTCAACATCGAGTGAAATGTCAAATAGTTTGGAAAGTCCATTACACGAAAGTAACAGTCCAACACCACCTACGAGAAAAAACAAAACCGGAAATGGTTTTTCCGCACCCGTTTCCTGTCTCGATGGAAGTCGCGTAGAATCTTTGCCGCCGCAACGTGGACAACCTGTAAATAATCGAGTGGAAAATGAAATTACAAAACTCGCGACATCACCGCAGGGATCTTCTGCCACATCTCAACTCGTTTTGCAGAGTTTCAGTGCAATAAACTCTGTAAACAATGTGGTAATAATTTTGTCGACAAACATTTTTGTTTTATTTCAATAATAATGATGCATTAAAAAAAGAAATAAAAAATTTACGTATTATTTTTGTTGTTTCAAGATATCATCGGAACCAAAATCACCAACTCCAAGACATCGACAAGCATTAGAAAAACATTCTCCAAGTAAAGATATTTATGAGCAATATGTCACCCGACGAACTGAACCCAAACGAAGAGGATCAAATAGTGGAAGTGGCGGAAGTCGATCTGTCAGCAATTAATTAAGTTAAACATCCACAGTTATAATTGATAAACAAAAACTGATTATACATTATTATACATAATGACCTAATGGAATTTTATATGTCCAGGTTTATAACGATTTCAATGAATAAATATTCCTCTTTTTTTCGGAAAATCGACCGATTCATTTATTTAAGAATATTTATCATATTTTTTTATTGTCTTCTGTATTTACAATTTTTGTATTAAATACAAAGTCAATGATCATCTCAAAATAGTTTTGTATCTACTTAACAATACGCTATTGGCAATCGAAGATAGGAGTTTCTTTTTTGTTAGGATACATTAATGAATGTTTATTTACAGGTAAGATAAAACTTGATCAAAGAACCTACGAACACTTTTTTGAGCATATCACAGATACACATTATTATTAGCCATATTAACACATGATGTAAACTGCTACTCATATGACAAAGACAAAAATTATAATAATATAAATAATCTGTATTCAATTAAAAATGCAAAAATCATTTGATTACACGCATTAAATAAAAAAAATTGAAATGTCTACAAAAGTGACATTTTGTATTTTTATAAACATTTAATATAAAAAAAATTAAATATAAAAAAAAGTAAATATAAAAAAAATTAAATTTTGTATTAAAATTACGTTTCTTTCTCCGATAAAAATGTTGCACCATAAAATATTTAAACATTGATACATTAGATATATTATATCTAATGAAAACTGAATATTTAACATTAATTAAAACAGTTTAAAAAGCAACATCATGAGTTAACAGGAATTTTCTGTATAATAATAATAAAGCGCTAACATATTTTTGAGCATATTTTAGTGTTTTTCTTAATTTTTTTGTTGTTTTATTTTTTTCATGATAAATACGCGACGATCATCTAACTATTTAATGAGGAAGAAGAGGAGGGCAAGACACGTCTATAGCTCCTAAATTGTTCGGTCGGCACCGGGTAGTTTCTCGATTTGGAGCCGAGAAATTTCAGGTACTTTCGGTCAAGGCTCGTGCCTTCGCGGCGCACAAACTTCTTCAAAGAACCAAATCCGGACTCGGACGACGCGCCGCTCGTCGTTGACTTTTCTGCCGACGTTGGCGCGCTTTTTGACTTGTGATTTGGAGTCTTGGTCTCCGCGTCACTCTCATCGGTCTCGCTGTAAAGTTCACTGCCACCCTGACTCGCTTCAATGCCCAGAGTTGCTTTGTTCACAGCGTCAAGCCAAGTACTCAGCAAATCTTCACTATCGGCGGCAAAGTAAAACACCGTCCCAGTGTGATAAACTTTAAATGCGTATTTTCGTGACTTAATTTCGGTCGCTTGGGAAACTGTGTAGCCTGTAAGGCATATTAGACAATCGGCTTTTGCACTGTCCTGGGATTCAAATCTAAAATAAATCCAAATTATATTTTTAATTTAACGTTAAGAAGAAAATGTGTAATACAATTTTTTATTAAAATATCACATACCTGTATAAGAATGCGTATTTCAGGACATACCAAGCCTTTGCCCAAGTTCCACCTGCGCCTTTTCCACGATACGTTAGCCAACCTTCCATATCACCGGGACTCAAATCTTTGACGGAAACATTTCTTCTCTCTGTAATAATTGAAATAAAAAATAAAGAAAAATTCATTTGACAATTTTAACTGACTGTAAATTAATGATCTGCTAAAAACATACTTGTAAGTAATGTGTTTCGCTTCCTCATACTTCTAGGACTTTTGCCTGAATAGGAACTGGAACTTCCATGTAAAGCTATATTTCTAGCCAACGATATTGCTCGATTCATCGTTCCTGATTCGCCACTTTTTTCTCGTTCGTCGCTTTTCGCTTTACTTGTAGAATCAGACGTTCTTGGCAACGTTACAGGACTTTGTAAACTGGGTTCTGTATTAAATCTGTCGATCTATAAAATAGAAGACAAAATTGTATATTTGTATATATCTGCATAATTTATAATATTAAATGTTCATTTGAAATTAAACTCAATTTCTTAAATGAATATTTAATTTAATTTTAATTTAATTATATTTAAAATTGTAAACAAACGCTACATTACCGAAAAATGTTTCCTGAATACATTTATAAAATCAGTCAACATTTTAACGTAACGTATGACCTGATCTAAATAGTTACGTATTTATACTAAGTGTGAAACGAGAAAAGAGTAGCACAATATTATTATTTCTCAAATAATTCTGAAACTCATTTTGTTCAAAATACAACACAATTTTCTGTATTTCTATTTTTCTTTCATATAATCTTGTAAATTTAAAAGTTTGTAATCGGTTATATCAAATGCTTAAAAATTAATTGTGACGATTAATTGTGTAACAAATATTATCATACATTATTTATATTCGATGAAAATATTGTATTACTTTTCATCCTTACACTTGATTTAACATCAAATATTTTAGATGACAAATAAATTTGACAAAAATAACTATTCAAAGCTTATCAGATAATCACCTTATAAGAATGGCCAACATGTTTCGGACTTTCGGCCATCGACGTATACTGTTCAAAGAGTGTTCTCTGCGCGACTCGCGGTCTCGAGTTTCTTGGTTCACTTAGGCTCTCAACTACAAAATTTCTCTCGGGTTTTCGACTCCAGAGTTGTCGATCCATGAGGATTCCATTACTGGCACTGCTGCTTGTACTACTGTTACTGATATTACTATGACTGTTATTAAGTTTGCGCAACGGAAATTTCGGCGGTGATTTGTCCTCGTCTTCGGACGAGCTGACAACACTCTTGGAAAAGTACTTTCTCTTTGGTGGCTCGGGTGGTGTCAGCCTCGTCGATCTCTTGTCCGCGTCCTGATTTTGCGAAAAAACATAACGCGGTCCTGGCTCTCGCGGACTCTCAGCGCCAAATGACGTCATCGTCTTACGCGATGATCGTTCAAATGTCTGCAGAATTTTATTATAACTCTCCGAAATCTCATCGACATTCTCATTCCTTTTAATCGCAACTATCTCAACTTCCGGAAACACTTTGTCACACTTTTTAAACATTGAAGGTAATACATTACGCGACGTCGTTTCATCCAAACTTTGCGTTCTTTCGGCATAGTTTTGCGGCTGTGATAATTTTAACGGCAAATTTCTTTCCAAACTTTGTGGCTTGGACGGAGGCTTTGGTGCCTTCTCTGTTGTAATTGACAACTTTTCCAACGTATTTTGAATACGCTCCACATTATTTTGCGGCTTTTCCAGCGAATTCTGCAGCTTCTCCAAAATAAACTGCGGTTTCTCGGGTGTCTTCGGTGTGGCATTATTTTGAAACTTCTCGATGATTTTGTGAATTGGCTTTTCTGTTGATTTAATCATGAAATTGTCGTTGGATCTACTGCTGTGCATTTTCTCAATTACATTTTCCATTGATTTCATTTTGCTTTCACTTTCTTTTTGCTCCGATTTAATTGTGATTTCGACCTTGTCCGATGCTCTCTTGACTTTTTCATCGTCATTTTCCGATTCATTGAATTGTACTTTTCTTATCTCGTAATTGGTCGATGACGTTTTTTTCATCCTCGGCTCATAACCGCTATAAGTTTGTGGTCTTTGCGGACTTTCGTCTAAACCTTGAGCACAAGACACGGCTTTGTCGAGCATATGAAATGTTGTCTTGTGCTCTTTTTTTAATTCTCGCCAGAACTGTTCGATTTCTAAAATAAATTATATTTTGTAGAACTGCTCATTGTTAATTACATTACAATTATTCTAGATTCTCAAGAAAACAAACACCAACAAAAAAGTAAATACAACAATTATAAAAGCAAAGACGTTTATTTAAAAAATTATCGTAAAAAGTTATAAAGCATACAAAAAACAATATTAAAAAAATAATACAAAAACTGATTTATCATGTAATGTTTAATTCGACGTATTTGATTCTTTAATGTTTCCTCTTAATTCGATTTGTACGGCTAATGGCAGAAAAAAAACTCCGATACATTCTTGAATTTCTAGAAACTTAAAAAAAAATAAAAAGATTTATAAGAAAAGTTCTATGATATTATTATTGCATGTAATAAAATAATATAATAATTGAGCGATTTATATATTATAATTGTTTTAAGATCATTAAAATGTATAAACATTGCTTTCCAAAAATGGTGAAAGTTAATAACTTAATAAAACAAATTACGTAATCATAATTCCTTGAAAAATTAATCAATTTAAATTTATATTTATTCTGAACATATTATTTTTTAAATTATATGAAATAAAAATATAATATAAATATAGTAAAAATGACTAAATATGTTTAATAACTAATTAAAAGATTATTTTATATCAACTCGAAACAGAATTTGTATTCACTATCTTTATCTGTCCTTATCCATAAGATAAACAGAAGTAAAAAAACAAGATGAAACTAGTGAATTTCAGCCGAAATCTATTATTTGTTTAACTTCATATAATATTATTATAATAGTAAACAAATTAACAGGTTAATGCATATATTTTTTAATTTAATTTGTTATTTTATTAAAAATACTACATAATAATAAAATAATATTTTTAATTATATATTACTTATTTTTTCATATATTATAACATTTAAATAAAATAATAATTTACGTAATAAGAAGAAGTGTAAAGCAATATTGTAAAATATCATTGAATAACTAAAATTACCTCGTAAATGATTTCTAAATCGCTCTATTTGAATCTGTTGCCTACACGAATTAAAAGCACAATAATACTAACCAACACCGTACTTAGCAGTGGGACTTGCGCCAGTAATAGTAGCACGTCGTTGAATCATATTTCTCGGTTTGGAGGGATACAATCTGTCCACGATAATTGGTTCGCTTTCACTATCGTCGGAGTCGCTGCTATCCGTCGTCATAACAGGAATATCCACGGTATCCATAATACTCACCGGTTCGGGACTCGGTTCGCGAACTTGGTGTCTAAAAATGTGGACGCTGCATTAAACAAACCAAAACGAACGGCAAACAAACAAAAATAAGCAAAATCAAATAATAAACTAAAAGAAAAATCAACCGAAAGAGAAATAAAATAATAAGAAAAGAGAAAAGATGGATTAGTTTCTGTATTGCATCAATCATTTTCATTAGTATGACAAAAGGAATTTGAAATTCAATTTTATACCTCGGTCTTGGCATCACAAAGTCTGGTATTGATAATAATTCTGGCCGTGGCGATGGCAAATTATGATGCCACCTTGAGTATGCAATCTTTTTGTTACTCGGCAAACGATATGGCTTGATATAAATTTGACCGTAAACTTTTGTGTGCCTCGGTCGTCGTTTCAGTGTCAGCAGAATCTCATCGGGATTCTCGCGAAACAACTCGAGCACATTTTTGCGCTCCCAACCAACAACTGTTTGATAATTAACTTGAACTATCTCGTCGCCTTCTTCCATTTTGCCACACTGATGAGCCGGTGAGCCGAATTTAATTTCGGTTATTTGATGTGCGTGGAAACACGGTTGTAGATAAAATCCCTAGAATATCCAAATCATTGATACATTATTATTACTGTTATTATAATTATACAAATATAAAGAATGGCTATGAATAAATTGAAGTAAAATTTTTAAAGTACCAAATCGTCGCCCGGTTTTTTAAGTGTCGCCAAATCTAACGTAGCCGGTTGTAATATCAGCGGATCCATTGCATCCTGAATGAAATAATCAGCCAATTCGGCAAGCTCTTTACACGCCGTTTGGATCTTTTCAATGGGCTTCTCTGCAAATCTGTCGCGTTGAGCGCAAGTGGCCATTTCCAGCGATACCTTCAACAGTCGCTTCTTCTTTTCATTGTAATCAAGAAGACCATCGAACGGCGGTTTGTCCATCCACCATACCAACGGTTTCACCGACGTTATTGTTGACGCGACGTCGCATAATGTTTGTGTTGTTATGAGTGTGTCGGTGCTGCAGTAACGTGCAAGCTCGTTGCATAAACTGTGTGCTTTGCAGGACAAACGTAGCGCAAGCAATTGCAAATTCTCACGATCAAGTTCGTAGTGAAAATTACGTAACGAATCAACGGCTGCTAAGATGATCTCCTGATGGCCGATTTTCAGGATACCCAAGTTTTCGAGATCCTCGGGACGGAAGTTGAGCAAAAGTTGGCCATTCACCTTGTGAGCAACGAATTTGTGCACATAAGGCTGAATGCAATTGTCCAAACCTACAAATGCAAATCGCAGATTAATTTCACAATTATTTGTATGTCTTTCAATTTAAAATGTATGAAACGTATGATTTGTCTTATTATAATGTAAAATGTATTATAATTATTTGATAATTAAATGAAATGCACATGCAATTGTAAAAAGCAATTGTTGAATTTACAGATAAATTGTAATTAAAAAATAACACAGATTCTTTTATTGGAATTCAAAATACAGGTTTGCTTGTGATCTAATCATTCATTTATTAGATAACACTAGACTACAACTAGGTAGCTATTTGTCGTGAATTTATGAAGTCATTGTGCAAAATGACTCATAACAATAATTAACTCTGTTTGCCTTTTTTATTCATACCACGACTAGTTGCTATATATTTACAATGTATATCCGTACTTAACAAATGATTTAAATTTAATCTTATACAAATAAATAATACTTAATTATATATATTCATCAATTTATTGCAATAACTTTACGATCTACAAATTTATCTAATTGTTTTATTTTCTAATTAAATTTATAATTTAATAGTGTTCATTTAATTTATAATACTTTTATATTACAATATTTTGAAAGATTTTAGATGGTAATTTTTCTGACCACCTGCTGCGATAATCGATTTTTCCCAAACATGCCAAATAAGGAAAAACTCAACATGTGCGTCACATATTTCCTTATATCTATATGAATGAATAAATCTTCCACTGAAATTCATTAAAATAAATTATATATTTATAATCAAATAATTTTAATTTTCTTTATTTAATTTGAACAATAAATAAATGTGAACATTTAATTTGTTCTATGTAAAACGCGGAAGTACATACAAGATTTTACAGGAACTTGTTCGTATGTATTATCTCTCTTCTCTCTTGATAATAAACAGATAATAGAACCAAAAACGGCTTCACAAGTATAAACATCGCACCGCCTTAAATCTTGACTTTAAAATCACACATATATATTTTTTCGAATTTAACGTTAAAAAAATATTACGTAAATATTCATTCTTATTATCTTGTACGATAAATTCAAATTATACTCTAACTATGTAATTATAAATGAAATCTGAATGATAATTAAAACGAAAAAAACATTTTTTATATAAAATAAGAAATCCAAATTTTATTATATAATATACTCCAAATATCAGGAAAATAAACTTTAATGAGACAAAAACGCTTTTCATTCAGAACCATCAACTTTCAAATTTCATCGATCTGGCCCAAAAAAAGCTAACCTACAAAAGTTGCTCGAAAAAATGAATTGTTTACGTCAAAGCCAAGTTTAACATTACGCAAATCAATAAAGCAATCATAATAAATAAACAAATTTGCAGGTTATGTGTCAGTAAATAATTAATTTATTATTTACAAACACGTTTATTTATATGTTTATTTGTGCTCTTCATTTATTCCTATTTTGTTTTTATTTTATATGAAATAAGTTGTCGAAAAATAGGGAAAATAAAAATGATAAAGAAAAAATAAACACGCAGACAATAAACAATGGACCTTTTACCTTTGAGCCACTCGCAAACTTGCTCCGTTTTCCATTCCGCGACGTTAACATAAGCCATGACCCATGTCAAGAAAAATGTTGCACTTTGACGATGGTCGCGAAGCTCGTGATTTTTCGCCGCCGCACTGTCATATGTTTTTTCACGTTATTCACTCGAAAAAAGTATAAAATTGAAGTACAACTCGCACGACAACACCACACACCAATTCTTCTCTATCTTTATCGACCTTTTTTTGGCCGAGTGACGAGCACTCACAACACAAGTCACAACAAGTCTCTCTTTCTCATCCTCCCCCCTCTAAATGCGCCAATCGCGAGAAAGAGACGAATCACGCGCCTCCTCCTTTTCTATATCTACGCTGAGAGCAAAGCAAAGAAAAAAAAACAAACTGAAATTCCATTCATATTAAACCTCAAGTCGCGTTTCCAAATGCACTTACAAATATTGCACTACTTGTCTTACTGATAAATCATTACCCCACCGTCTTCTTTTTGCAGTAAAACATCATCTGAGAAACAAATAATTTTTATTTTCATTAAAAAATTAGTCTTTTATTTTAGTTTTACTTAATTTTGTTATTCATTTTATTAATTGAAATGTAATAAGTGAAATAAAAAGTTGCTGGGGTAAACACGAATTTTGCCATGCAAACTGTTTTTTCCCACAAACCAACACAATGCAAGAATGTGCATAGGTGTTTATATGTGTGACAGCAGAAAACCTGAAAGCGTATATTTAATAATTCACAACAATGTTAATGACAATGCACAGTAAATAAACATAACCTAGAAATGGTTAAATGAAAAAGAAAGTGAATGAGAATGAAAACAAGAGTTTGATTTGATTGATTGAAAAGTTCACTTGTTTGTTGTTCAAGTTTTGCTTGTAATAAAATGATGTTACGTGTTTATGAAATAACAATGATGATACTAGCGTAAAAATCAAGTGTCATGTTAAAAGCATTAACTTTTTTTTTATTGCAAAGCCGCTCTGTCTTTGTCTCTATACTATTACATTACGATTGGTCTGTGATATTGCGGCGATTGTTTATCCACGAAATTTCAATGTCGTACAATTATATTCGAGCATAAATGCATATACATGCACCACTGCACTCATGACTTCGCCGGAACATTTTATCAGCCTGATTAATATATCAAATGCAAAGAAATTGGCCGCTGCACTTGTTCTTTGTTTTATTTTTTATCATGGAATGATTCATGTTGTTTATGGTAAAATAGCAGTCTTTTTTCAAATATACATACTTTTTACTTTAATTTTTATTTCTTATTGTTGTTTTTTTAGAAATGTTGTTTGTGATATATTTTGATTTTTAATTAAAATTTTTTACTATATTTTTTTTATAAAGCATTAACTTTAATTTTGTTTTATTATTATAGTGATAAAAATTGTGATGATTATTATTAATTATTAATGATTATAATTATAATTAATGAATGATTATAATACATTTTAATTGTTATGTTATTGTATAAAATATATATTATGTAATTTTAGGTAGCGATTCTTGCAAGTGGCTTTTAGCAGAAGGCAGATACAAAGGAGATAAAGAATGGCAACCTTATGGTTGTATGCTTCACCATTACTCCCAAACGTAATTTTATATTTATAAAATCTTTAATATCTTTAATATAATTATGAATGTTCTATTAATTTTAACACTGTAGAAAGTGGAATAATAGTAATTTTATGAATTTATCCAATTAGGGATAGTAAACGATGTTTTCGGTATCTCGCATTCATGGGACACCACAATCATTTTGTGTTCATTGGTGACACAAGAATCATGCAACTTTACAAGTCTTTTATATCCGAATTTATTGTCGATGGTAAAGTATCCGATTTAAAGGGTCTTCCAGAAAATTCTGACTTAAAGTTCGACGATGCTCAATTAAGATTAAATGTTCAATTTCTATGGAGACCGCATATAGATAGATCAACAGTACAAGATTTAAAATCATGGATGGTACAAATTAATTATTAATAATCTAAATACCGATGTTATTAAATTTTTTATCGTGAAATATATTCTGTATTGAACATTTGTATTTTAACTATTTGTTAATCATTTTATTATTATAATTTTAGAATGGCAAAGCCCCAAGCATGATCGTCGCAGGATGCGCCGCATCTGATATTCTAAAGTACAATATTAGTGAAGCACTTTTGTACTCAAAATATAGCGATGGATTGGTTAAATTAGTTCATCCAGCTGACGTTTTGTCGCAAAAAGGGACTCGTTTTCTTTGGATGATGCAAGATCCGGTATTAGAGGAGCGATTACCGAATCACTTAGCGAACATTGATAACAGACAGATAAACGTTTGCAATCGAGCCGCGGAAGAAGTAAGAAACATGAAATATATGTTTTTTATATTATGCAATTTTAATAAAACATAGTTTTTATTTTTTTATAATAAAAAATGTTTTATGTAAAAGCATTATATAATGTTTAATATGAATATAGTTTTTAAAATTGAATTAAAATTTAAATAATTTCGAAAATGAAATGATCTATAGAAGTAAAGTCAATACATTAATGATTCATCGATGATATAGTTTTTATCGCACAGTGGAGCTCAACTTTGGGAAAGTAGTAGACTCGTTGGCGCTGGTATCTTAGAGCAAAGTCCCGATGGTTATTTAGCAAGCCCTTTGGCCTTACGACACAAGACGCAAATTTTACTTAACATTTATTGCAATGACCACATGAATTTCGATGACGGAAGTTGCTGTAGCTATCCGGAAAATGCAACGACATTACAGCTTGTGACATTATGTGCACTTGCATTATGGTAAATTAAGTAACACGAAAATATGTTTCAATATATATAAGCTTACGAAAAAAAGTACTTTCTTTTTTCCATGCAAATTAATTAAATGATTTGACTTATTTTGAACAGTTTTCTTATGGGCGGCGGTACGTGGCTTTATTACAAAATTTGTCAGTATCAACCGGAAATTCTTCACACGCGAGTCAGCACACAAGAGACCGAAACGGACGAAGGAAATATGTCCGAGGTTTTTAAAATTGAACCACAGCAAACGAAAAGCTTTTACATTTTAGTCACGTCTTTAGCACTGTTGTCCATTATTTTGGGATACTTTTATTTATGTGATAGGTATACATTTTGTTTGTCATTCATACATTGATCATAATTAATAAGATAAATGACATTTAAACGAGAATAAGTAACATTTGAATTAATTTTACAGAACAAATTTTTTCATGAAGGAAAATAAATATTATAGTGAGTTTAGTTTCTGGCTTCCATTGGGCTACATTTTGGCGCTGGGTTTATTTTTCACGGAAGATCGAGAACGCGGACCAAGAGCCTTAAATAGAGAACAAACTGACGAATGGCGCGGCTTAATGCAAGCCGTTGTTCTAATCTATCATGTAACTGGCGCAAAAAATGTCCTACCTATTTACATGCATTTACGACTAATCAATTCAGCGTATCTCTTTTTATCGGGATACGGACACTTTTGTTACTTTTGGCAAACTGGTGATATATCACTCGTTCGTTTTGCACGGGTATGAATTTTGAATTTATTCATCAAGTTAATAAAATATTTAAAATGAGTAATAACGTAATATTTATTGTTTAAGGTTTTATTTCGATTGAATTTATTAACCGTAGCATTGTGCCTTTGTATGAATCGGCCTTATCAATTTTACAATTTTGTTCCTCTGGTATCCTTTTGGTTTTTTGTTATTTATTTGTTGGCGTGGATGCCACCGAGAGTTTATTCCGGAAGTTTAGCTGAATACGGAAATAGAGCCTTACTTTACTTAGCCGTCAAATTGATCGGTTTAGCAGCTATTATAACAATACTTTATATGTCCGAGGTAATTTAAATCAGATTATTAATAATTCATTTAATTAAACTTAATATGTATTTAATTTTGATTCATGTTTTTAGGTATTTTTTGAAAAAATTTTCGTAACTCGACCATGGAAAGCATTATTTGTCACTATTGATGATGATATCAGAGAATGGTGGCAAAAGTGGCGAGTCGATAGATACAGCGTAGCATGGGGTGTCACATTTGGCGCCGGATTGGTGGCATTGCAGAGAGTCGATCATGTTCCTGGCATCAATTTTGCACCGCTTTTAGCGTTTGCCGGACTTATGGCGTACTTAGTTTTTACACTCTTATGCCAAAATGTATCAGATTGCGAAGAAATTCATTCATATGTCGCGTTTATACCAGTAATTATCTTCATTATCATCTTTTTACATATAATTATGAATAATAATTATTATTATTATAATATTAAAAATAACAAAATTAACTAAACATTTTTTTTAGATTTTAGGGTATATTATACTTCGCAATGCAACGGTAGCGTTGCGCGGTAAGCATTCGTCACTTCTTGCTGGATTAGGACGAATAAGTTTGGAAACTTTAGTCAGCCAAGGTCACGTGTGGTTGGCCGCAGATTCTCATGGCGTTTTAGTGCTTTTGCCACGATTTCCTGTGCTTAATTTACTAGTTACGTCATTCATCTTCATATGTGCTAGTCATGAGGTAAATAAATTACATTCGATTTACAACATTATGAACAAAGACATCGACAGAATAATTAATAATATAAACCAAATAAAGAAACCGATTTTGTATATATTGTAAAAATATATTGAATTAAAATATATAAAGAAAAAGGAATTAAATTAAAATTGCAATAATGTTCATTTACGTCATTTGATTGCGTTAAATTTTACAGATACATAGACTGACACGAGTCTTAGCTCCATATGCAGTACCGAACGATTGGCGAGCAGTCACCCGCAATTTATTACTTTTCATTGCAGTTCTTGTGCCAATTGGAATTCACGACGGTATGTTTTAACTAAATCGGGGGAAAATGTAAAAACAAACAGAAGCAACAAATTAAATGCAGCATTATTTTTTGTTTCTTCTTAAAAAATATTAATTTATTCGATCTGTAATATATGTACATACATAATTTTTTAACGATTTCAGTATTATTTTATACTGATTCTAAAATAAAAATATAAAACATCTCTTCAGTTTTTTCTTCATCTTTCATTCAACTATATTTTGGTCTTATTAATAAATGCTCGTCATTTAATTTTATTTAGATAAATTTTCTATTGCGTCTTAAGTTCTTCATTTTTCAGAAGCTTTTATTTTTGAGACTCTTTTTGTTATTCATCAATTTTTAATTCGTCTTTGTCGTGTTTAACCTGGCTCGTATAAACATCGTAACCTAACGATATGGTGTTGTCGTATAAAACACGAAATCTTGTTGGTAGAAAATAAAAATTGATAATTTGTGCCGGTGGCCAAATTATCCATTCGGCCACATATAAGCGAAGCGCTTTTTTCTTTATTTCTGTTAAAAGTTCGTCGAGGGTATTTTTTTCTAAAACGCCAAGAGTTAAAAAGAAGGCACTGATGCACAGTGGAGAACAAACCAGTTGATCTACAACCACTTTCTTTATCACAGTTTTGAAACATCGACCGGGAAGTTTCGTGTCTAAGTACCGATACCAATGATGACAAATTATACCAACGGACATTCCTGATATCGCCATGTTTCTCGTACGATTTGGATGCCATTTGTTCCATTCTCCCTTTGAATGTATAAATAATGTTAATTGAATAGTTAAACGAAAAACAGATATATACATTTGAAAATAAATTTTATCAATGAAGATAAAAGAAAATCAAGATAAACAATTTAATTAAAAAAAATGTTACACATTTTACATTAACTTTTTTATTTTCTCATTTATTATCGTACATTCAGATATTACGTGAACAAAAATTATCATTTTCATTTTAAAATTGTCAACTTAACAAAAGATCGTTTACACAAATTATAAATATTTTATTAAATGATATATTTGAAAGATGTAATTAATTGCTTGAAAAATATATTTTTAAAATAAAATTTAAAAATAAGTGTTATACCTTTGCTATTTCGTAATGTTGTTCCAAAACGTCTCCAACAGCAGACAAAGTTATAGAAATAGTCACATTCGTATAAAACAGATACTTTTTTGAAAATAACGTTTCTTTAACATTATTCAATGTATTGAACACAAGACTCAGTTTTTTCCCATAGCACATTTTCTGCAACAAAAATTCAGTAGTGAAATTCGAATTTAGCAAAAAACGAAAGTATGAAAGCGTGTCTATACCTATGTATACACATCATTTATATATACAAATGTGCGACTTAATTGAAACATAAAAGCATATACTTTCCTAACACAAAGCTATCGCACTTAAGTGTTAAATAAGCGAAACAATTATTAATTTGATTATTGATAACCTTTAAAAGTCGCAACATTACGTATAATACAACAAAAAGTGCAAACTTACTATCGCATGTTGACTTTGAAAAAGTGGCTTCAAGAAGCTCATCTTATTTGACGATAAAATTTGATCACAATTTGATTATGCTTTATTGATATAACATTCATACCGCTATTGTGCTGATTTTGAAATCATAAGTTTCATATTGTTAAGCTGTTGCTAAGTTAAAAAAAGAAAATTATTTAAAGTAACAAATTAAAAACTAGTCAAATATCACATGCTTAAATGACATGTGCTCCAAAATGTGGCATATGCACGTTCTACATAACACAAAACGCATTATAAAATCAATATCTCCATCCTTCTAAATATCAGGACAAAAACAAAGATAGATATACTTTTTTATTTGCTTAATCTCGTTGAAATAATTATTTATTCATCGCATTCTTAAATTTATTTGTGCATATTTACTTAATTTTAATTATTTTTTTAATAAAAAATATACACTTTTAATTTGAATTCCTTTTGAATTCAGTTTTATCTATTTCTATCTATCTTATCGTTATAGAAGAAGACAGCAACAATGTATCAGAGTACTGACACATGATTGGTCGACAATAATTGTCATTTTTGAACGCAACAATAAACGGTTTTAGCGCGCGATAAGACGCCGATTAGGTTAAATTAATTCATTAACTGTCATTAATTTTTGATTTGGCTTAAAAAGCGTTGTACGCGTCGCAAGAAGGTCAGAATTGAATCCAACAGCGATTGAAGTGGGATACATTTTGTTCATTGTTTGGGGGGCCTTTTTTGTTTGTGTGTGTTTGTGTGTGATGTTGATGCGAGTCTGAGGACCAACGTAAACAACAACAGAATTGTCTCTCATCGGGTCTACGTAGACCTGACCTATATACACGTATATAGAAAGAAAAGTATTCATTAAAAAAACAAGCAACATGTCGCAGACGTCGATTCAGTCGTATTTTCCAACGCGAAAACGTCCCGCAAGCGACGAGGCACGTGGCAAAAATAAGGTTTTAATCCTCGACCAAAATCAAACGAGAACGGCCGTTCACAAAATTTATCCCGCAGCTGGCAACGATTCACCAAACTTACAAACAGTTCCTGAGGAAAAGGTATTGCTTTTGTTCTTTTTCATTTCAATTTTGTCAATCTGCTAGAATTCTTTTCTTTAATTAAAATGAGTTTTACATTTTTAATTAAAAAAAAGTTTAACTTATAAATAAAAGAAACAACAAATAATATTAACTAAACTAATAATTTAAAAGAAAATTTTTTTTTAAATAGAAACATTTTAATGATATCAGTTTTTTTAAATCCAATATTTAAGAGCAACTAATGTATTCAGAAGTTGAATTAGATTCAACAATATGTTTGTCATTGATATTTTCGTTAAATGAAATAATGTTATAATTTCAGAAAAAAACCTACAGCAAATTTAAATTATG
Source organism: Gryon sp. ZL-2020 (assembly GCA_022817425.1). Taxonomy (NCBI): domain Eukaryota; kingdom Metazoa; phylum Arthropoda; class Insecta; order Hymenoptera; family Scelionidae; genus Gryon; species Gryon sp. ZL-2020. The sequence goes on along the minus strand of JABFPJ010000491.1, from coordinate 14,068 downwards.
AATAATAATTGTCTTGTTCCAATGAACTAGGTATAAAAAAAGATAACATTGTCTGTTAATTAGCACAAATATTATGAATTGGCAATTATATAATATTTTCATTTTGTTTTTTTCTTACTATTTATTTATTTATATTGTAAATCAATCATGTTTATCATATTTTTTCATTTATTGTCGAATAAACTTTAATGTGAATGGAATTTCAATTAACATGATTTCGTTTGTCGACAATCAAGATTAAGATATTTTGAAATGTTTGAGTGCAGTTTCTTATCGATGTGTTTTTCATTTTTTGGAAAAAGCGTTTCTCCAGCAACGGAAAATTCTCAAAATCGATATCATTTGATCTATTTTGATTACGTATATTTTTTCACATCATTTTTGAAATCATTTTCGATTAAATTATACCATTTCTTTATTTTGAGACGAAACATGAATGTATTATTTTTTAAATTTTAAAAATGAAGATTAATTTGAAATTGAGATAAAAAATATAAGCCAAATATAAATCGAAATCTTTAAAATGGTTATTATCATTATATACGTAATTATACATCAATTAAAATTAGTTCATCCATTATCTTAAAACCCATTAAAATTGTTTTTGGATCTTTTTGGAGGTCATTTAAATATACATGTTAAATAAATGTATAATTTATTTAATAAAAAAATCCAATTCATTTTTGTACAATTTAGTTTAATGACAAATGTTATCTTGATTATCACAATTCATATTTAGACACGATAAAAGAAATTTGATTTTATTTTAATTTTCAAAAGTTGGAAATAAATCTCAAATAAAAAGTTAAATTAAATAATTCATGAACCTTTGTATTTTCAGGTTTTAAAATCGAGTAAAAATGTTGCTATATCGCATGCGCCAAAACTGCACACTGTCGTGCGTAACATTCAATTTGATTCGCCGAAAGGAAAATCGCCGAAGAGTCGTAAACCACGAACAAGACGAATTTCCGTGGAGGAGGGTCAAACTGATATTCGTGAGACGTTGCAGCAGCGTCAGGAGCCAAAAAATGTTACTTTTGAGAAAAAGGGTTCATTGACTCCAAAGAAATCGGCGAAAAAAGCGAGTGAGTCAACACCCAAGAAAAGTGAACAAATGGAGCACAATGTGGAGATTAACGTAAATCCAACAACGCCAAAAAAAGCATCAAATGTTTCACGATTGGTGCAAAAGGATCTCACCTTGAATCAGATCAAGGATAAGCTGATGAAGTCGAAACGACTCGATGAGTTGCGAGCGAGAATCAATAAGATCGGCGAGTTGGATAAAAAGTTGGAAAATGTTGGTAAAAAGGAGAGTAAGAAGGAAGTTACAAGCGATAAGCCGGCAATTAAGAAATTCGATAGTATCGAGTTGGAAGTTCCTGCCAGGTAAATTTTGGTTTAATGATTAAAAGTTGAACAAATACTTTATGCATTATAGTTGAATAATTGATGTATACATTACATTTTGATTTGTTTAGTCCACAGAAAACAAGTCGCTCACTGATGATGAGTCCAACCAAAAAAATTCAGAGTCCAGCCTTTGGAAGTCCCAGTAAAATAATGACGCCGAAAAAGTGCGCTCCATCTCCGATCAAATTAACACCGACAAAGGAACCAGCTTACAAGAGATTCGCCGATCTGGCAACGTCAAAAGAAGAATTCGCATTGCCGGAACATTATAGACTACTGGGAGAATTGTTTAGATGCATTGATACTGTTAGTTTATTTTATTATTTGACTAAACCAAAATATTAGATGATTTATAAGAACTAAAAAATAAATGTCTTTCTTTAACATTCTTTGTTATTCACATTTCAGGTAGCTGCAATGTTGTACAATCGTGACGAAACGATAACATTTACAAAACTCAAGCCGTCCGTGCAAGAGATGCTTCGTCGTAATTTAACATTGGATCATTTAGCACAAATCAAGCACATTTATCCCGATGCCTATGAATTTAAACAGGAAAAATATCATCAGTTTGCGCAGGCAAGCAAACAGGATAAATATGAGTTGGTGTTGATACCAACTGTGAAGAAAACGACGAAAAGTAACGATGTCGATGATAATGACGATGTATTAAAGTCTGCATCAAAGACCAGTATGAATCCAACTGTTATGCTGGAACGTCGACGCAAGATGTACTCGTTGCTTTTGGATAAGGTAATGGATGAGCACGACGAGTTCCTCAAGTCTGTGGGCATGGAGATTAAACGCCAGGAGTTGACTCGTTGGCATCCAGCTTTTGATGTTAACTCGTGTAAACCCATTGAAAAAGCAGAATTACCAACTCCACCAAATGTTGAAGTACTACGTAGCGCCAATGAAGTTCTTGGTAAAATATTACATTTAATAATGTTCTTTATTTGATTAATATAAGTATATATTGTAAAGTTATTGAAAGAAAAAGATTAGTAATTGATTATTTCATTTTGTTTTACAGCATCAGCAAAGAAAATGTTCAACTGTAATACTCGTATGGAGAAAGCTTTGCAACTATTGGCCGAATCCGAAATGACGTCAAAATCATCTCAGACAGAAGTTTCGGAAACAGATGGAAACATAAAGAACACTTCTGTGGTAGACACACCGCCTAGTACACCGACAACACAACAAAATAAATATGCAAATTCTGTGTTGAAGGGTATTCCAAAATCTTTGCTTGAAAAGGTAACTTATTTTTTAATTAAAAAAACAGAAAAAATTTAGAATCTTTAAACATTATTTTGCTTATAAAACAAACACAGATTAAAAGAAACGCAAAGAAGGGTATTTCTAAATTATCTAAAATATAAATTTTTATTTTGCAGGTTCGTGCAAAGCAAGCTGCCAAAGCCCTGGAAGAAATGACGCGACCGACTCATGCGGACAAAGAAATTTCAATGTACGCGCAATTGCCATCGATGGCACAAGTGTTACGTAACATATTTGTCTCAGAGAAGAAAAACGTACTGACCCTTGAGTTCGTGCTGACCAAGCTCGAGAATTCATACAGAACGAAAATGTCACTGACTGAGCTCGAAAAGCACGTTCGACTCATGAGCAGTCTAGTGCCAACTTGGATTATGGTTTTGGCTGTGCGCAAAGTCAACTACGTTAAGCTTCTCAAGAATGTCGAACTTTCCACCATCGTTGAGCGACTCGAACTCTTTACGAAAGAAAAAGCTGAGTCTTTTAAAATGACGCGTGGTTAAACTAATCGACATTTTGCGAAGATAAATAATTACTTAAATATGCAACATTTAACTAATTAAGAGTATAAAAATTACGAAAAATCAGGTTTCGTCGTGCCTTGCTGAAACAATCAAAGTACAAAATTTATTAGACTTTTGATATAAATATTTTAAGAGAAACTTTTGTTCGGTTTTTTGATAAAATAAGATATTTAATTTTAGATCAATTGTATGATTGTGAAAGAAAAACTGCCTGCATTTTGATTTCCATAAAATAAACTGATTTTTTTATCCTTCAGTCATTTTTTTAAGTTTTATGCAAGTAATGCTATGCAGTTTTTCGTTTCTTATGAAATAATGTCTCTTTTCTTGAATGTAAACGATTACGAAGGAAATATCCCATTACCTCGTTTTGAGTGATAATTTTACAAGCTCATTTTTTTGGTAATTTGATATTTTATGCATTTGCTTTGAGTTAAATTAAGTTTATAATATAAACATTGAAAGAATTAACTTAACGCTGATCACTTTTGATTAGTGTTTTTTATTTAGATTTTCTTTTTATCATTTTTTAATAATATATATTTGATTTGATTTGTATGGATGTTTTGTTATGAAATAGCAATACTAGTTATTGTGATATTCATTTTGTATATCATTTTTTGCAATAAACAACCTGATTTTCCCCCAAGTGTGTGATTTATTTTTTGGATTTTTGATAAATTCAACATATATCGCGTACATTTTCTTTATAAGTGCTGTGCAATTTGTTAATAAAAGTGTTACAGTGTATTATACAATGTAGAAAATAAATAAAATGTTAAAAAAATAATTTGGTTTATTCAAATTGTACCTTTCCAATCAATAAATTTATGAATATAATATTTATAACACTTGCTTATTATTATTTAATATTTATATACATCTAATAATTTCATAAATAATTATTTGTGTATATTTGTTCTTTTAATTAAAACAAATTAAATGTTCAAAATTCATGTAAGTTGAATAACCATCAGTCGATAAAAATAAGTAAAATATATCAATATTAACCTTACTAGTTAGTTCTGTGTTTTGCTGGATATAGCAAAACAAACTTTGTTAATAAATAATAATTGTATATTAGAAAAAACATAAGTTAGACATTTAAAAGTCGTAATTGAAGCAATATTACATTGCAAAAATGTTTTTAACAAATGTATTATTAAAACCAAAAGCAAAGTAAGTTACAAAATCATATATTTCGTTTTGAGGTTAAATTTGTAAATGACTTTATTTTTTTAATTTGCACATTTTTTCTAATTAAACTTTGTGTTACATTTTAGAACTGTGATGGTTCTCACAAAAAGTTTGGCATCCGGTCATCAATTAATTCGAATTCGTAACAGACTTGAAGATAAAATGGAATTTGTGTTTTTTGACCCATGGGGTAAACATCATTTATAATATTAGTTTTTATTAAAAAGATATAATATTTAACTTACTTTAAGTCATTCTAAAATAATCAAATTAATATTTAACGTTGTTTTTTCTTTATTGTGATAAACATATTAAAAAATATTAAAATCTGTAAATATAATATTTGCTTATATTAAGTGATTATTATGATATCCTTAAGTGTCTCTTTCTAACTTAACTTAATTTTAATGTTTTTAAGATACAACTTTTAATGAATATAAATGAGAAACAATTTCAGAGTTTATCATCGTAAGTGTTTCTGATTTCTTTCCAAATGTTTTTATGTTATTCTAAAGTGATATTTTATCTTAAGAATCACTTTTAAGCATTTTAATAATTATCAGATCCATTAAATTGACTTTTATATTATTGACGAGTTAGTTAACGAGACTTATTTATTACAATTAAGGATTAAAAATCACTAATCTTAAATATTAATGGATAAATGGATAACTTGAATTTAATATTAATGATATTAAATCTGTATAATTATAATAATAACATGACATAAATAGTTAACAATTTCATATTTTATTTATTAATTTAAATACTTTATTATTTTATATTAACAGAAACAATAATTAATTATTATAATTCACATTTTTTGTTGCAGTGCAGCGAAAAGTTATATATAAAGAAGTGAAAAAAATGCACAGTATGAAGTAAAAATGTACATAATTCCACTATAATACACTTAAAATTGTAAATAGAAGAAAAAAAAGAAAAAAAAATAAATGAAGGAAAGTTCGTTTTGCAGTCTAAAAAACTCTTGAAACATAATTAATTGTCAAACAATCGTCATAACGCCGGATTGCAGTTGGTTTTTGCTTTTACATTTTTGTACCCTTTATAGTGGGTAAAGGGTAACTTTTTCTTCTTTTCTCACAAAAAGGGGACACCCCCTTGCAAACACATGTAACGCGCCGAAAACCCAAGAGGAAGTCACCATAAAATCGTTTCGAATCACATTGCAGTCATCCATAAAATTTCAACAACAGCCCCTTTTTTTCTGTATCCCTCGTCAAACAACCACGTGAAAGTAATACAAACGATGCCCACAGGGTATCCGCGTTTAGTCGCTTTTTGACTTAAAACAAATACTCTAAATCATTTTCGACATCTTTTCAAATTAAATTACTTACTTCTTGATTTAAATATACAATTTGACTTTCTGAGTACATAAATTCCTCTGTGGTTTTCATTGCAATAAAACACATTATATATTAACAAATTTTTAAACTAATAAATAATAAAAACAATACGTTATAATGAATTGATTAAAATTGTACTAAATGGCATTTATGCAATTGACAAAATGCTTAATCTTTGATTCAGAATTTCCTTCCAGTTGCATGATAACATAGTATTAAACACAAATTGGAACAGCTTCACATCCAGTGCAACTTGGTTGATACATCACGCACTCGGTGCCGCCAGGACAAATTTTTGTTGTACATGGACTTTGTAAATTACTGCATAATTCGTGTGCTAAATAAAATGATAAGTCATTATTTAGTTTAACAAGTATTAATTGTGTTCTTTTATTTTCATACAAGAAGTATCGTACTTACTATTTATGCAAATTCTGTTTCTGCAACAACCTCCACAACAGGATTTATCATCAACACACTGTAATTATTTGTAAAAAAATTACAATAAAAATTACTTTAAAAAGTAATATTAATAATTGTATATTCATTTGATGTATAAGTAAAGATTTTGACCTAAAAATTATAACTTACGTATTGTCCAGTTGATGAACATATCTGAGCAAAAACATTACACGCATACGCTGCAAGAAGCAGGTGAATTATGAGCAAACGTAAATGTAACATATTTTTCTTTTTAATACAGAGATAAAGTTTTGCACACGACGGTTCTTGAACAACTGAAGCCAAGTAAACCTTGCGTTTGAATTAGTTTCTTTGCAACAAGTGGTGTCAAGGTTTCAACTAGCCGAAACTCCGATCAAACACTTTTATTGTGATATTGATTATTGCAAATGAAATTAATTATTTATAGTAAACTAGAGACAATATATTAAACATCGTCTAAATTCTGAAACCTGGTTTTTCACATTGTACACATTGTCACATTGTAATTTACGCGTTGTTTTATTTAAATATGTTAATAAGACAAAGTTAGATTATATAAAAAAAACTACTACGGCTGAGTATAATACAGCTGTATTATACTACTATATATAATATAGTAATATAATACGAATGTGTTATAAAATAAACTTTATCAAAATGATCGTCATTAAATTTGCATGAAGCAATTTTGTGCAATTTAATTGAAATATTACAAATTAAATGTAAAGAGCAAAAAATATTTTTTATACAATTAATTTATTTTAATTATTAAGAAGAACCATCTATATAACATAATATTTTTATTAAAGTTATTTTGATACTTAATATATTTCTATGACAATTTGTTTTTTTTTTGATAAATAAAAAAAAACTGTATAACTAATTATAATTTAAATGCTTCGAATAAAGAGATAACAAATCGTCATTCAATATCCTGAATATATTTAAAATATTTGCATGCAATTTACAAATATTATTAACTGTTTGTTTATTGAACAAAAAATACTTCAGTATTATTTGCTATTAATTAATTTGCATACACCGGAATCATTCAGATAAATATACATTTAATAATAAATAATCAATATCATGTTTTTACAATATTGTTATAATATACAACAGTTTATAGCTGATAGCTTTTTGTTTTATTTTTACATTCCGTTCATCATGATTTATCGTCTATTTAAAATGTGATTGTTCAAGATCAAAGTTTTTCATTTTTTTCCTTTTCTTTCAATAAAAAAATTGATTTTTTATTTCCGCTAAATTATGATTCCACTTATCAAACGTTTAACTGAATTTAGTTTGACACTTTTGGGGGTTCGTTTGGTTAAATGCAACATTGACGCAAATTCAAGTGATGACGATGATCGAGGATTTGGCAAATTGTTCAAGTGGGTCAAATTTGAGAACGCTTTTACCGAAGCTAAAATTCAAAGCAAACCAATTTTCTTGATCATACATAGACAAACGTGTCCAGTTTGTCTTGCCCTGAAGGCACGTTTCGCAAAATCAGTGAGAATCTTTGATCTCAGCAGCGAGTAAGTTTTGCTTCATATATTATATTATAAAATGCATTTAAATATAATATATATTTACTCTTAATACATTAAATTTAAAACTTGTATTATTATAAAAAAATTTAAATACAACACAAAATTTATTTAAATGTACATAAAAGTAAATCAACTTTTAATGTCGTTAATTAATTAAATTCAATTCATCAAATACTGTGCATTAAGATAAACATTGGGAATGAATGTTTCTTCAATGAGTATTAATGAGAGATTAATTTGAATTTCCATTGGAATTTAACATTGAGACATTTCTTGTAAATTACATTTCATTTATATAATTTGTATTATGTATTATAAATTAACGTTTATTTAACTATTTCATTGAAATATTGCAAGTTGCATGTCTTTAATGTTTGTATAAAAAAGTGGCACAAACTGAGAGAAAACTAGTTGTGAAATGTAAAAGCAAACCAAAGGAACAGCGCGGATCAACGTGTAAATATTGTATATGAAAAACTATACAATTGACGTTGCTCGCGCATACACGATGTCACAATGCACGAAGCTAAAACGAACTCGACAGTTTAACCAAACGTTTATTGCAGGTTTGTGATGGTAAACGTGGAGAACGGTGTCGAGACCTTGGACAATCAAGACAAGTACCAACCCGATGGCAAGTACGTGCCAAGGATCCTCTTCTTTACTCCCGATGGCGAACTCATCCGGGAAGCTTACAATAAGGATTCATGCGCAGAACCGGAGTACCGTTATTTCCACAAAATGCCATCTTCCATCGTACAAACCATGCGCTTTGTTCTCCAAAATCAAGACAAACTTTTTAATAACAAATCTTCAACTGAATAATCTTATACTTGTTTTTTAGACTGAGTTTTATTTATTATTAAACAAATAAAAAAAGTAAAGCATTCTGTGGCGTAGAATTGTATAAGTTTCATCATTTACTTAAATTTAATTTGCCAGCGATTTTGCAAATTATTTTTATATTTATGACTTTTGAAGTTTTAGTTTTAGAAATAATAAATAAACTTTGATGCTTATTTTCCAATTTTATGAAATACAGTTGCACATATTTATCTGACAAAGTAAATTTAAAAAAATAAAATTCTAAATTTTAAATTAATAAATTAATTTATGTATTCAATTAACAAAATGTTTAATAAATTTTAAACAACAATTGATAAATCCACGTTTAAAAATATAAAAGAATATTATATCCATAAATTTCAAAACAACTTTTACGATTTTATAAGAACAATTCATTTGTATTTTATTTCTTGTGTATGATTTAAAAATGGCAAAAAGAGAACAAAAAAGAAGAAAAGAAAGAAAAGTCTTTTCTTTATCATTGTTTGCAGTAATCTTGTGTGCTTAATTGTACGAGTTGAAGTTAAAAGAAAAATGTTGAGAAGTTGAAATTCACTTTTCTTTGGTCGGTAGACAGTGGAATAGGAAAAAGTTGTGTCGCTGTTTACTGATAACGAGGACGAATCGTTTTGGTGGTGTAAAGAGGAGGGAGGAAGGGAGGATGAGGAAAAGGACTTGAGAGTATGCCGGAAGTTGACGTCTTTTGCAAGATAGTTGAATTAGAGAGGGGTTGTAAAGATGCAGATACAAGATTGAATCGTTGCATGCACCCTCGTGTTCTTTTGATCTTACGTTAGAGACACAAAGTTGTATTATTTCCATCGTCCGGGGCTTTTAAATGGATCGGGCTATGCGAGGCGTGAAATACCGACTGCTTCTGATGCTTTTCATCCTGCTTTGATTCACATAGGATTTCCCAATCAACTTTCATTTCATACGTATCCAATCTTATATATAAATATTTTGTCTTTTTATTTTATCTTAAAGATTATAAATTACATAGTATATTCCGCAACTAAGGAGAAAAGTTTACTTCTTTTTAGAATTTCTCTTGTTACATTCAGAGACATTTGATATGAATTTTTACTTCAAAAAATACCGATTATGGAATATAAAGAAAAACAAACACATTTTAAAATGAAACATAGTACAATTGGATATGAACTTTAGCAATGTTTATTGTAAATACTCTTGAAAAATAATACTTTCACATCTAATTTTACTATGTTTCATATTAAAATGTGTTTGTTTTCTTTTATATTTCGTAATTGATATTTTTTTTAGTAAAAATTCATATCAAATGTCTCTGCGTGTACGAACGATATTTTTGTTACAAATATATGGAAAAGGTGTTTTCTTCCCGCAAAAATGGATTGAAAGTGGCATTTTCGGGATTAAAATACATTTCCTCCCGAGGGATAGAAAGCCACTTTCATCCCTCTTTTGAGGGAAGAAAATATGTGTTTTTCTCATACATGTATCGAAAACATATTTTTCTTTCCCTCAAGAGTGGGACAAAAGTGACACTTTCTCCCTTTCGGGAGGAAAAGTATTTTCATCCCTTAAATGACGTAATGGAAATTACTTTCTCTCCCTAGGGATAGAAAGTAGGGATAGAAAGTTACTTTCCTTACCTAGAGAAAGAAAATGCAACTTTTATTTTACTTTTCGAATCAATCTTTACACTCGCCTAGAATCGGCAACGTTTCTTCTAGTTGCGGAATATAAAATTTCGATTCACGAGTAAGAAAAAAAATCATATTTTTATTTTGGGAGACATTTGATATGAATATATTCTATAAATAATAATTTTTAGGTTTCGACAAAAAAATACGATGTAATACATTTAATATACGCTTTCAAAATTACTTTTACTTTACATTTGAATTGTCCGTATAAAACTGAATGAATACGAAAACTGATGACGGGGAATTAATTGTGATATAGATATATAAATGCGAGCCTGATTCACAAACAGTGCGTTTATCATATCGTCGGATGACGATAAGGTACTTTTGTTTCGCATTTGCGGAGCGAGTAGTCGCGAGTATTGTTGGTGCCCTTTGCTGCTTAAGCGCTTTCAAGTTCTTCGAGCATTTAATCACGAACATACGAGCAACAGAACCAAAGGACCGCTCTTTTAAATTTTCTTTTACCTATTGACTGAGCTGCGCCAAATGCATTTGTCAGTTTTACTCAATTTGTTTTTTCTCTTTTTTTTTCTCTCTCTCTCTCCTTTAAATGATATATAACTTTTTGCGTTTTTTCGCGAAATAATTTTTTATTTGTTCAAAATTTCATTTTTATACCAAATTTGCATATAAATGAAACTTTATAAATATTCTAAAAAATTAAAATTGTTCACATTGATGAACATTTAATTAAGCGAATTTTAAGCTGAAATAGTTTAACCTTCATTAAAAACGTTATTTTATTGAAAGCTTAAATTTTTGAAAGAATTTCTAAAAGTATAAGGGTGCGAATGGAATAATGATAGTGCGACAATAAGACGCAAATATGACGGCTAATTTTGGGCTCAGGTTGTGTGGTCGAGTGGGCGCAGAGAGGGTGCTTCTATCTGTAATAATATTTCTGATTCGATGAAAGCAAAATCACCGATCGTTTACGACCCGAAAGCTTGTCTGGCCTTATAGATTAAGTGTGTTGGTGCGCGCGCCCTATTTGCTCTTTGCTTATTACAGTGTGTACTGTGAGCCGAGCGCCAAGCCGACTAAAGTGGTTTGCCGCTAATTAACTACGTTTTATTTTATGTTCCTCTTTTTTTCCTCCTTTTTTTTCTTCAGCTCCTCCTCTCGCTTGCCTCTTTTTTCTTCAAATTTCTTCTTCGTTTTTTTGTTTACAATTCCCACTTTTTTCGTTCATCTCACTTTCCTCTCAGTATAAGTATGCAATATTATTCTATATATATGTATATATATATAATTTTATATATGTATATATATGTATACATTTACTTAAACAATCTCAGCAGTTGGAGTTTTCGAGTATCCGTTTGTGTGGGTACAAACGAGGCGAAAAAAATAAATAGCGCGGCGTTTATGTTTCTTCGTGTGGATTGAAAAGAGTGGCTTTTTTTCTGCTAGTTAACAAAGCGGGGTGCTAAATGGAAAAAGTCCGCACTTTTGCCGTTGCTTTTCAATTAAATGTCAATTACGATACGCGATTCATACTTTTTATACAGTACAAGTCGTGAGAAGTTTTTTTCTCCGACCGTATTTGTTAACAACGCGATTGTGCTTTAACGCGGAAAAAAGTTGGTTTGTTTAACTGACTTTTTCCCGGTGTTTTTTTTTGCCCTCTTTTTTTTTATCCCTTTTTTGTGCTATTCGTCAGTTTCACGAGTAGTTCAAAAATAACGTTTGAGCACTGGTAATTATAACTGAATGGAAGTTTTCGATTCAATTTGTTGAATGCTTATATTGTATCTGGCCAATTAGAAATTTGTACGTACAATTGAGCAATCATAATACAAACTGGCCAAGTTTACTTGATCAACAACATATATACAAACATTTAACTGAAATAGGATAAAAGAAAGAAAAAAGTTGTACACAATTTTGCAACGAACAATTTTGTATTTGAATTTTAACGAATGATAAATCGTACAAGTAAAACATGTATTTTTAGTTATTTAAACTTGAATGTGTATTTTGTATTTGGAGTGTGTATATAATCTTGTTATAAAAAAGAGTAAAATATATTGCGAATAAATAATCATGACTCTTGATGAAACGTTCTAACTCCGATATTGGGAATGGCAAAGAAATAAACTTTAGACTTCAATATCAACCGATGCGATCCGGCTGCTACGACTTCGTTGCTTTACTATAGAGTTTCGTATAGGTATCTACCCTTCTTTTCTTCACCATCCGAAAGACTCTTGAAATAAATTGAAAATGGTTGGCATCGCTTCTGCTTCAGAGAAATGATGCCGATTGATCCGCGGAAAGCATAATATATTCTTTTGTATCTAAAACGTAAATTGTCTGTTTATATCCAATTTTTGTACATTCACTTTACCATATCTCTTTTATTATTTTAACATCCTTTCATTGTAAAATAATAAAAAATATTATATAAAGAAGTTGTTTTTTCCATTTTGTAATGTAATTGAACAATGGAATAAAAATATTGTACTTTATACAATTTTACAATTTGTTGTTAAGTTGTGAAAAAGTGGTTGATTAATAGGAAAAAGGGCAGAAATTGCGACGGAAAATTAGTTGATTGAATTGTCATTGAATAGTGTTAGATTAGATGTACTCGCGGAGTAACGCAAAAGCTGTTATATAGATATAAGTTTTGCATGCATACATATTCAAATACAAGGAATGCCACCTATAGGTATTGAATCGACGAGTATCATGCGCTTGACAGCTAGAGCTAATTGAATCTTGACTCTATCCATCTGTCGACTCGAGCCGAAGACTCGACTGGCTTCGCTGAATTCAACCAACGGAATCGCTGGGTGTCGGACTGATCTTCCTTTCTTGCGCCCTCTTCGTGTATCAAGCCTCCTTTTTTTCCACTCTTCTTTCACCACTTCCTTTGTCTGTAGCCCCTACGTGTGCTTAGAACTTTGATGGAATATCATAATTCCATTATCCAGTCCATTAACAGGTCGTTAATGTTTCACCACTTGTACACTTTTCTAATGTGTATTACGTTCTTACGGTAATTTGCATCTTAGATTCATTCAATTAACGTTTCTTTCAAGTTGTTTAATCATTTTTACTTTCTTCAATTGCTTTAGTTATTTACTTAATTTTTTTTTTCACTAACTTTCTTTATATATTCTACTTATGTTTTTTTTGTCTGAGTTAAACGTTTCAGTTCTTCAGTTTCAGTAATTACATTGAAATAAGTTCAAGTCGCTCTTATCATTTGAGATAAGTATTAGAATAGTAATTTCACATTTTACTTAGTGAAATTAATGTTTAGTAAATTTTAAATCAAGAGACACTTTAGTGTCTGGCTAAGAATAAGAAAAATCGTTTTCTTTTGTACTTGAAAAGTTGTATTTCGTTATTTATTTAGTGACATTCCTATTTCCTAAATGAAATATGAAACTTAGTCTTTTACTATCTAGACATAGAAATTACTTCGAAAACTCTGTCTTAATATAACAACTTGTTATATTACAAGTTAATATAACAACAGTTAATATAACCACTTGTTATATTAAGTAGTTATAACAAGTAGTTAATACACTGACAATCATAGATCTTAAATTTTACTCTTTTTAATAGCATTCTCCATCGGCAAAAAATCATCAATTTTGCTGTGAAAACAGTAAAAATGAAAGTTATTTTAGTAAATATTTACGTTATTTTCTTCATAAATTATTGTTTTTAACAGTAAAATTTGATTATTTTTTGCCGATGGATTCAGAATGCTATTAAAAACAGTAATA
>JABFPJ010000490.1:0-40076 GCA_022817425.1 Gryon sp. ZL-2020 | reverse complement strand
GAGTTCAAATCTCAACGGAAAACAAATTTAAATCAATTTTCAACATATTTAGGTTAAATATATAAAGATATTTTTCTCAAATATAATCATTTTAGTGTACAGTTCAGTAAAGTTTTATGTTTTTCGCATTTATCCCTCTGCTACTGAATAATTCAGTAATTTTCGTTAAAGTAAGATAAAATAATTAATTAAATAATGCTTTGTGTGTAACATTATAAGTAATAAATAAATATTTGATATTATTCGCTATGATTTGGTGTTCATTTCAATTAAATTATATTTACTTTAGTCTAGTTTCATAGTAAATGATAGTTTACTCAGTTTACCGTAATATAATGATATTTAAACGCCCTGAATATAATGAAACCGTACAGAAATCCAATCTAGCAGATATTCATTTTAAAAACATATAATGATATTAATCGTATATGGTTTCTATATTAAAATAATATTATTTGTACATTTTTAATTAACCACGAATAGCACAATAATAAAATACAATATTGATACTTTGGAATTCCTCCAAAACAATTCTGTAATGTTTATTCATGATATTTCGATACTTCATTGAAAGAGGATAAAAAAGAATAAAAAATTAACGGGACGTTCAAATAACGCGGAAACATCGGAAGTCTAGCTTGTTCTGATAAAAGATAGTATCCCATGTCTTTTCATTCATATAAAAGCATGCTCGAACAAACAGTTGGAGGCTCTTGCAAGCTGTGACGCGGCAATTTAGGCATTTGACCTCGCGCAGTCCCTTCAGAGTTCAGCCGTTTAACCTCATAGCAATGTCTCTGTCCAAACCGCTCCGTTGTCCCTTCGGCTTTCTTTTTTTCTTTTCGCAAGCTTCTTCCTCTGTCTTTCTCTGTCTTTCTCTCTTTGTTTGTGCAATCTCTTTCTCTCAGTCTGTTTGTCGCGCAGACTTGCGCCCACTCGCATTTCAGTGCATTCCAGCTAGTTTTCGCGCTCGAAACGGCCTCACTGCTATCATGCCTCGTACATTTTCTTTCTTATCGCTAGCAAACTTTCTTTGCGCAGATGCGCCGAAAAGAAAGAAAGAAAGAAAGAATGAAGAAGAACGTTACGAAACCTCTATGAATTGGAAAAAGCCTGCTGACATTCATGATAAAAAGTATCGAATATATTGTCCGCGTTAGCGCGCGCTGCCTCGACGTTTGCGACGTTATTTATGGCCTTATGCATATTAACACGTGATTGTCGATGAGATATGTTCTACGCATTTTTTCGTGAATTAACATATTTCGCAGCTTTCTGTGTTGTTATTGGCATGATTATGGGCTTCAATTGCGCAATTTATTACGTTTGATTACGGATGAGAAAATGTATTGAACATTATAAATGGATAAAATTAGTGATCCTTCAATCTGCTTTAGAATATGTCATAGTATTAATAGGACAGCTCTCTTTATTTCAATTTACCTATGTCATTTTTTTAAAACTTAATGTCCCAGATTCTATTTAATAACATATAACTGTTAAATAATAGCGTTATTACCACGAAGACCATTAAATGTATACTTTGAAAAAGGATAATAATAAAATAAATCATATTTTCTATGAACTGTATTCAAAATTAGACATGTTTGATGGCAAATAAATATGATACTTTATGGAACTAAAAATTCTGCAACATTATTCAAGCTACATTATTTACAATTTAGAATAGCACTTATTTCGATATTTTATAAATGTGAAATGTGAACTGAAACCAGAAACAGAGCAACCATTTATGTTAAAATGATGAATTGATAATCATTAGTACTAATGAACTAACTTATACGATACTGCAGCCATGAAAAAATGATAATTTGATTACACTCAGAAATTTAATTCTCATATTTAATTTCAATTTCTATCACAAAAGTCATAATGAAGGTGACTTAAGTTCGTGTTAAACACATTTTTATGCATTCATTATGCTAATATATAGTACTTTTATATAAACAGAAGTAAATCAATTTTATGATTCAGAATGATAAATAGAGTTTTTTAAGTGAGTAAAATACAAAGATAATACGTTTTGCTCGCAATTGTGTTTAGCCTCAAAATGCATAATTTCAATTGAAATGGTGTTCGGAAAAAATAGAAATAAAAAAGTAATACAGGTGACGGTCAAAGAAAATGAACTGTAGATGAAAATCGAAAAAACGACCAAAATACGAGTAAAACCTCGGCAAAGGCGCGTAACGATGCTGTTCATTTGAAAGCGCTATAAATGTCATTATCAATCGTACCCAGCCCCATCTGTGATCCTAGCTTAAGCGATTTAAGAATTGAAATACCATTTAGCACCATTTTCTTTATGACTTCTTTTACGCAGATAGGAAAAAGAAAAAGTCAATTCAAACTGCAGCAAGAAAACGTTCGAGAACAATTCCGATAAAGTTTCTGCGCTCTCATTTAACTATATATTTAAAACAAACTTGGAAAAATATTATTACCACAACTACCACATTAAAATCCTGCTCAATTTTCAAAAGTTATTGTTACCGTGAGAAATATAAAACTCTAAGTTGCGGTTTATTTTTCTTTACTCAAAGTTTTAATGAATTTTTATCGCTTTTAAGAACAGTATTACTGTAATATAATTACTTTTTGCGAATTTTTAGAATACTGTCGGGAAATTTAAGGAATTCTCTTGGAGAAACGGTTCTCTCATAATGATGTGTCTGCTTATAATTTATCAGCACTGAACATACAGCGCACTTTACGGCATAGAAGGTCGGTGAAGGAGAGAAAAAGATCTTTCTATTACTGGCGAGTTGACGTGTAATACTGCCTTAATGGCTACTTCTAAGAGAGAAAAAGACAGGAAATCCTAGTCCGATATGCCGTATGCGTTAAAATGAGTTGAAATTTTTACTGTTGTTAAGATTCGTGTAATTGCCTCGTCGTCATGACAAAGTTTATCAAAGCTTATAAATATAGCTGAATTATTAATCATTAATTCATCGATCAATCAAGACAAACGGTTTGTTTAATCTTATCAAGGCCGAATGCTTCGAGATATATATCAGAAATAATATATTTCGTATGAATGAAATCATACATTGGTGACATACGATCAAATTATATGATTATAATGAATAATGCAATAAGACGAAAGTTTGTCAATCACGACTGTGGAATCGTAATTGACTTGAAACAATATTGAAATGGAAGAGTCAGGTACTCGATCGTTGAAGTCCATCGTGGGTCAGTTTGATTTAAGTTTGAAGTAGTCATTAAACTTGCTGAGAAACGTAACAGAGGTTGCATTGGCGTCTTTCAGTTCGTTACTTACTGCTAAAACTTGAAGTCTGTCTTAGGAAGGCAAACGTTCGTGAACAAGACTGCTGTACTGAATTTGGTTCATAGTTGTGCAAACATGTGGCTGCAAATTGTAGATATAAAGCATTATAGTGTTTATACGTTGGAATTACTGACGCGCTAGATTTATACGTGACGTTGTAAGGTATATCGCGTGCCAGAAACTTAGAAACTAAAGCCAGTCATTGCCATCGGTGTTGCAACTTTGAAAGAGTTGATGACTCAGAGAGATACGAGGTTTTTCCCCAAAACATGATGCAAAAGAGGAATCTAAAATTCACACTGCAGGCTTTCATTAAAATGAGTATGGAAAATGTTTCAGCATATTTCGATCACTGTAATCGTAACGGCCAATCAATGTGATCGGACTTTGAGTGGAAAGAGAGAGACAGAGAGAGAAGGAGAAAATTGGCTGGTTGAAATATTCAGCATAGTTGTTTATGATAATGAGCTGAATACTTGAAAACTCTTCAATCAAGAGTTAAATTTTTATTGTTTTCATTCAATTGCTTCTTATTTACGCGAACGTATTGAAAATACGTCTAAATATACCATGGATTTACAAATGTTTTCAACATAGTTGAAGAGAAAAACAATAAAATAAAGTAGTAAAAAAAAGTACTGGAAGTTTAAAGGTATTAGGAGGAGTAGATACGAAGACGTAAAGGAAGGTGAAATTGTTATAGGTGTTGAGTTATTTGCTAAGCAATTCCTGTGATAAAATTACACCCGGGACACTCCAAATTCCAGAACAGACTTCACTTCGATTCAACAAAATTGTGAAACGATTCTCCGGTCGTCAATCTTGCAAATTAAAGTGATATAAAATCCAAAATTAACTTATTTACGTTCATTATTCAATAAAACTCAGTAATATCCATTTTTAAAGACCATAATATTTAGTGCCTAAAAGGCAATACGTATTTTTATTTACACCAACTACTTTTTAGTAAAATGGTTGTTTTTATTTTGTTCTAAACAGGATTTTGTTAAGCTTCTTTGTAGCATCTGGTTAAAATATCGCAAGGTCTAAGTGTATAGCATATTCCTTAAGGCAGATTCGATACTTCAACATCGCGGCATTGTGACAAAAGTTATTATACTATTTTCATCGAAGAAACTACGATAAGAAATTTACTTATGTCTGCACGATCGAAATGAATATAATGGTCTTATGTATCAGTCGAAGATGATAGTCTAACGGAAAAGTAAAATCCTTGGACGTAAGGCAGGATTCCATCTCCGGAACCTTTTAACTAAGGCTTATCGAATCCCGGGGACTTGTGGAATCGGGGTTTCGCGTAGAAGGTCTCCAGGGGGAGAAAAAAACGGTTCGCACTGTCGATTTCGCTGCCGTGAAGTTCATCCGGGTTCATGAAAGCTCTGATAAATCGATATGTGCGGATTCCACATAGTCCAAGCGTATTGCAGGAAAATCGTCTGTAAAACACAGACGGAAAAACGGCAAGACTTTGCTCTCTTCTCTTTATCACCTACCACTTCATCAAGAAATATCCTATCGCTTCGAATGCGTTTTGTTCGGCTTTCTTTTCGGAAATAGAAAGAGAAAGATTCAAGCAGCCGGACGACGTGCAAATACAAATATCTTGCCATTCTCTCGGGATTAGTATATTGTTTTACGCTGGCGGGCTCTCACGCGTACCTCCCATCCACCAACCTCTGACACGTAATTTATTTTTCCCCAACCTTTTCTGCTTGTCTGTTGCCACTCTGATTAAGATTACGGATAATCAGAGGGTTAAATCAAATTAATGAAATTTCTGTCGTAGATAAAAACAAAAAAGTATAAGTTTGGACATTTTCCCGCATGCGGCAATTTTTCCCCCTAAAACAAAAATAAGAATGATGTACTGACAGATATGGACTAATGGACGAAATTTCTTTGTGATGAAACGCTAATGCAGACATCTACTCATCGTCATAAATCATATGTCTGTGGGACAGAATCGACGGTGTGGTTTCCTCGTGCTGAACACTCGATCGCATATAGCGTGCCCCATGCATGGCTTTTATGTTGATTTATCGCACTTAATATATAAACGCAGGCGGTGCAAATCTAAGCGAAGAGAATATTAAGCGCAAAATTTATATTCCACGCCTGCAAAGGAGAGTTTCACGACCGATGATCCTCATCTCCTCCTATCGATTGACGATACCCGTATGTTTTTTGCTCAAGCCTACTACGAACTCTCCTTTTGTTATTCACGAGTTCGGCAGGTGCACGTTCTCTGCTCGACTTCTTGATGTTGCATCAGATTTTGACCAGTCATGCTCTTGAATAATATTGTTTTATACAGTTAATAATACGTGTATTAAAATTAGTAAATCTTTCTGTCATTTTTTTTTCGTATTTTCAATATTTTATCTTGAATAGATTTTATTAAAACTGAATAAAATCAAAAATTTATTATTCAATTATATTTAATTAAATAAATTTTCAATTCCGCAATATATTTATAAAATATTGTTTTACAACGTTCATTGTATTTTAATTAGTAGTATAATTCATTAAATTTATACTTTTAAATGCGAAGTATTATTGTATGATATTTCTATATTCACTAAAATGATACGAATAATTAATCAGCAGTATTTTTGGTTTATTTTAATTGGAATTTCCATATTTGATTATGATAATATCATGCTGTTTAATATTTATAAAGTTTAACGTTGATATGAAAATGTTTCATAAATCTTACAAAAAATTACAAAATAATTTCATAAATGTTTAATAAATTCATACAATTTATGAAATGCATTTAAATTTTCATCTCAGTAGTTAATATTAAACCATCATACGGAAAAATGTTTGGTTGCGCGATATAAATATTAAATTTAATTATAGCGACAATTTGAATTCAGCTTGTATCTCAAAATAAGCCCCGTTCTAAATTCATCACATAAATGATAAAAGATGACTGAGGGAATTGTACTTTCTTATCCTCGAGTAGGAGCAAAAGCTGCTTCAAAGGAGTAAAATTATATTGCTCTTCACACTGTACGTGATCTCAAAGGTTACCGTCATTCAAGCTGGCACGCGCATTTTCGAACCACTATCATACTTGCTTAGATGCTGTCTGATGCAAAATTTTATAAAACGATTTATGGAAATTTAAGTATTGTCATTAAAATAAATAAGTTAATGAATTTCAATTAAGGAAATAATTCGATTTCAGCAATCAAGCAACTATAACAATTACTTACAATTAAATTGCAATGATTTCTATTGAAAATATACATGCGCAATAATTTTAAAAGTCTTCCTTGCAGCAGTTGAAAAGTTAAACTTCTAACTACCATCAGTTTGCACTGAGGCAAATATTATAATAAAAATTACTATTATTAATTGAGAAAGTGTTGTATACCAGTATTTTTGAACAAATTACTATAAAATATAATAACAATTATTGTATTGTGTTATGTATTTTGTTTTACATATAATAGTAAATTGTGTAATAATTTGTTACAATTTTTATTATATTTCATAGCAATTTTTTACATATGTTCTGTATATTAATAATAGTATATTTTGCACCAAGGGAAATGAAAAAGAAAATTCGCTACCGAGTGCGAAGTTTACAATCCGAGCCGAAGGCGAGGTTTGTAATCGCACGAGGAGAGAATATTCTTTTATTTTCCATGGTGAAAACGATATTTTTCGCCACAAGGAAGCAGAAAATGCAGTTTCTTTAAAACCCCCTAGAGATGGAAACTGCATTTTCTGTCACCGTGTGGCGAAAAATTTATTTTTTTATTTTATTTCTTCACATAAATATTGTTAAAGATTATTTGTTAATAAATTTATTTTATCTAAATTTTATTTTTCTTGAATTAAAAAAAGTTGCTAGGTCCAGAGAATTGAACCCGAGCTTCCTAATTACTAGTCCACCATCTTGTCTACTTGGCTATTTCCAGGTTTGATGTACAACTCGTATTGGTAAATACACTCATCACTACAACTAAAATGTATAAGTGTATTTCACAATACGAGTTGTGAATTCAAACTCGAAAATAGTCGAGTGGACAAGATAGTGGACTACCAACTTTGAGTCTCGAGTTCAATTCTCTCGACAAACATTTTTTAAGTCAAGAAAAATAGAATTTTTATTTATGTGTGGACCATATTTAAAAAATTGCTATAAAATATAATAAAAATTATAATAAATTATTATAAAATGTACTATTATGTGTAAAACAAAATATATAACACAATATAATCATTTTTATTATATTGTATAGTAATTTTTTCAAAAATACCGGTATACAACACTTTCTCAAAGAATCATAGTAATTTTTGTTATTATATTTGCTCAGTGTGGTTTTAATAAACAAAGTTTCATATACATGTTTATAATAACTTATAGAGTTTATCATTATTTTGAAAAAAATAAGCCAAAATTCTGGTCTTCTGAACTACGTTCGATCTAATATATAACTTGTGCTATAAGATCTCTATGATTAGAATTGTTGAATAATTTATTCTGAACAAAAAAACTTAAGACTGTTCATTTTCGACTCATCTTTTATTATAGAAAACGATAATACAAATCCAAGATAATGCTGTCATTATTATTTTTGATTATTTATTAAACTGAGATTGCGTATAAAACTTTTTTAAGCGCAAAAATGGCAATACATTTTTCTCCGAGCACAATATGCGTTTTGAGAGCATGAATAAGAAACGTCAAGCTTCTATATCATCTTTGCATTATATATTCGTTAAAAATGGCACGTTTGGATTTTATTTGCCGTCGTCTTCATCACTTATCCTCTTTCATGTCGCGTGTGAGATTTTCCGGGAATATTGAACGTGTTTAAATGTATGCTTGAGGGGTGAGAAGCCTGTTTTAGTAAACACCCCAGGCGTTACATATGTAAAAGGGGGTATTAAAATCCAGTAGAATGAATTTGTCACCTTTGTCGAGGATTGTATGACAAGTAGAAGCGATTAAAGAACGTTGTTCTTACATTACGATAACGTAATAATGTCATCATCATCATGATTAAAGAGTCGTATAAGTTGACGACATCAAACTGCGTTCAATGCGTCTTCGCATAGAAAACACAGATAACAGCTTTGCTCGATTTAATCATAAAAATGGTCATTATAATTTGATACTGTTTTCAAGCTGTACCATATGATATAAATTGCTTATAACATTAAGCAAAGACCAAGAGAAAGATTTTTAAAAACATGGTTTCATTCGTATTAAACAATATGTTTCACGAATTGCTCGAAGATTTGTGCATGAAATATTTTTTAACGATTTGTATGGCTAATTCATGTTAACTCAATTTAAACAGAAAGAAATAGTTTGAATATAAAGTATTTCTGGTCCCTGAGCGCGACAATTATTCCGAAATCCAATTCTCATTCTAGTTTAAGTTTCGCCAACTTTATTTAGACAATAAGTCTTTCAGCAGAGGAACAGTAGTGAATTTTCATTTAATATTTTTGTGCAGAAAGAACTTTAAAAGGAAATGAATTATTTGACGAGAAAGATTAAAAGTAAATTTCTGCATAGTCTCAAAGGATCCTTTTTGTATTCAAGTAGTACATTTGAAAACGAAAGAACAAAATCTGAAATATAATATTAAATTATAAAGTTTTTTTTCATTTAATTTTTCACTGCATTTAAGAAAGTTTGTTTAAAAAATCTGTTTGATTGTACAATATCTTCGTGCATAATTTACATTTGAAATAGATGTTTTCCTGCTGTGCATATTTTGATCAAAATAATAAAAACGTCTTCATCGTTTTGATGAAAAAGCATTTTATCACACTAAGTTACACAAATCCGTTCGGATATAACAAGACTATTGCTACTCAGCAGCTTTGAAAATTGCACTAAGGGATGCCAGCCTCGACGGAGCACCCCTACTGTGTGCTTTTAAACCTAGCTCAAGCTCGCCACCGATTATCTCCTGCGTGACGTTGCAGTACTTTTATAATTTTGGCAATGAAAATGCCAAGAATTAATGCGACTTTTGCTGAAAAATATATTTCCGACAAACTCAGCAAAATTATTATCAAAATAAAATGAAAAGTATTATTGTATTCTTTAATTTCTTGAACTTATATTTGTCTTGAGATCATATTTTATTTTTCTGCAAAGTGTACAGAAATTTCAACTGTAATTTCAATTGGGCAAGTAAAATTCAAAGTAAAGTACTGTCAGAAAAGTTTTTCTTCAAAAAAATAAGAAATATCTAAATTGGATGTGAAAATTTGTATCGCGTCAAGTATATTTTTTGTATGGTAAAACAAAAGTATTTTCTTCGAAGATAAAAGGCAGAGTGACAAATTCAAATGGATCGTCATAGTAATCATTGACAAAGACACCTGCACTGGCACTTGGCCAAAATTTGAAATGAAAGTATCGATAAAAAAAGATGACAATTTTGTATTTTTTATTTTAACTTTTGAAACAAAAGAAGACTTTTATGATCAAACTCAGGCTCATTTATGTTATAACAAATAATGATATATGTTCATTTTTTATTTACAGTTATTATATTTTAATTACCTTAAATATTTTATACATATGTATGATAACAGTGATATTTGATATGCTTTTTCATATGTAAGCAACAAAAAGTACAAAAAATGATAATAAATGATTAGTCTTTGCAATTATTTTTTTGGTAAAATATCCTCGTATGATTAAAATAAGACCTGTTAGTTTATACACATTTGATTTTATATCAGATTAATTTCAAGATACGTTGTAGGGTCTGGTATAAGATCTGATGTAAGATAAATGAATATAAAATCTAACGTCAGAAGAAGAATCAAATCTACAGTAAGATCTGACGTTCAAAGATCAAAATTGATAACCGGTGTCAAGTCTGACATCAAACTTGACATACAATTTTTATCTTATGTATCGTTATATTTGTATTTTTATAAAAAATGTTTGTGAATTTTCTTTATCAAATACCTCATAAATTACTCTATATATACCTATATAATACAATTCGTATGAATATGAATATAATTTCTGTAACAATGACGTTTAATTTATTCGCTATCATAATCTATTATGCATTTCGCTTTCAAAATTGGTCGTAAATATAGGAATATGGTAATTATTGTTCGATTGCGAATGTCTGAAAGATGGTTCCTTAGTTTGGTGATGCATTGGAACTAATCTCTCTAATTTCTGCTTGCTCACTTCATCCTAAACTATAGGCACTTATACGCCATACTATATGCAAACGAGTGACAGACTCACACGAAACTCGCATTATTCTCGCAAGAGAAGCATGTAGACATAACTACATATGATGTACCTACAATATTGACGTATACTGGGCGTGTCCGATAAATGTTGCACACGTTACATTAAAACTTGTTGCCGTAATTAAACACAATTCGCGCTTACGTTTATTTTTGTCCGCAATTTAGACTTTAATTAACATTCAGTTTTTTTTTGTCACGCTACTTTTTCTCCATTTTTTATCTATATTCTTCAGTTATATAAGAGATTAACAAATTGCATCGACGCAAACCACAAGAATTTTATTTAAATATGAATGTAATTCGAAAAAAGGATTAATTAAAATGTAAAGTACTATAAAATTTAATTAAATATATGTCGTAAACCTTTATTTTAACATGGATTGAGAGCATAAGGTAATTAAAACTAACATTTGTATGAATTCAAATTTGAGATTGTATAACAGTAACATAAAATAACTATTGCGGAAAACAAATGAAAGATTTTTCATTAAACTTTATTTTCCTGTCATGAACAATTAAAGCAAAATTAATTAAAACTTTCTTAAGTTATAAATAATTTGTAACAATGTATTTAATATGCTGTGAGAAATAACAATCTCCGTGGAGAAAGGAGACAGAAATGCAAAATTCGAATTTCATTTCAACTAATAAATTCATGAATTATTTTAATCTTTTGCATTACTTTGGCTAACACAAATTTCTAATAACACTAAAATTTGTCTTCAACCAAATAATTAGCAAATTAAACTTTTGTTTGAAAATGTGTTAAGTTAGAGTAAACTAGGTCGATACAATTTTTATTTAGCCCTGGTATCTCAGACGCATCTTGCAGTGTTCTATAAAACGGGGGATATTTTGATGGATGTGATATTTTAGTACTTGGCGAAAACTCTGTGCCACACAGTTTAATGTTCATAGCTCGAAGTATAAGGAAAGACAGGAGGTAGAGTGAGTGAACGAGAAGAGTGGTAACATCCGCCATAATTTACGAAAGTTAGCAGGAGTATCTCACGGTAACTTTATTCAGTAAATTACAGGAGACTTAAAAGCGTCTGCTACCTGCGAGCACCAAAGACCGTAGGTCCAAGCGTTTGAAAGTTCGTCGAACCGTATTTTGAGGACGATTAAGAGAGCTTTTGTCACCGTGTTAGGGTTGAATGTTACCGAGAGAATTGCGCGAGGGCACACACATATATACATATTTACATACATGTATACATACACATATGTACATTTATCAGTTCGGATTTACTAATGACAGTGACTCCTAATTGTTCGCGCGGATTTTCCTGATCCATGTCGAATAATGGACCAGCAACGTTATCGTAGCTCTTTGTCTGTGACAAACTGCAATTTTGCTAGATTTTGCTATTTTTGACAACATGAAATATGCTGGTTGTTTTATCACGAGAAAGCATAAAGTGCAACAATAAAGTAGCGAAGTTTTATTTTATTTTTCTTTGACACTGTTGGCAACATTGTCCGACACTTCGTGACGTTTCTTAAGTTGAGAGCGAATTTTCTTTTTAGAAGTTGCCTTCATTGTTCAGCTAAATACTTTTGAGCAAAAACATTTTATCTTTTGCTTTTGGTCTTTCTTTTGCTATTTTTTATTGTCAAGGATCTTGGGTTGTAAAAATATTTAATATTTATGTGAGTGCATAAAAGCAATATCAGCGAGGATACATGTTTTGATAGAAATAAGAAAGTCCTTTTTACAGTCTCCACAAAAGTATATTATTTTTTTTTATCAAAAAGTAGAAAAAAATTTATGAAAGTAAAAACATGTAATCTGATTTTTTCTCTTATTTCAAATATATTTTGTAAAATACATATAGTGGAGTAATAATAAACAAAATGTTATACAAATAAAACAGTTTCAATCCATTGTGTAATAACCTATTTTGCTCATTTAGCGATTGCAGTATTTTTTAAAATACAATAGACATTATAACAATGCCTCATTATACTAGCGACAAATTTTTTAATAATATGGTTTCCTTCTATATTATTAAGTGAACATTTTGTTATGAATAATCAACGTATTTTCCGTTTGCGTGTTGTAATAAATATATTCCACTACGAGTTTTGATTAGCATCAACATGATTCGTCTTAAACTATTTGACTATTAATTTTGAGAGACGGCGTTTATGAACAAAGTTAACCTCCATTGATATCATAATATTTTCTTCCTCATTTTTTTTCCTCCCGTGATTTTACATTTTCTGCTGTAGTAAAGTTAGATCGAATAAAGTTATTCGTTTGCGTGTAGCACTTAAGATATATTAGAGAACAAGTTTAACATTATGCTTGGAATCGTAATACTGTAAAAGTTGAGGTGGAGCGTACGTGTTAAAGTTTTATCCCCTATCGATTTCCGTGCAACTTATTGAAATATGAGCAAAAGTACGTTGTGGCTGTGTGTAAAAGTTTTGAAACGTTACAAACATTGTTTTGAATATAGCAACTAATTTTGAGTTGGGCAATGAAATTACTTTACAGAAATTAACGTTCAGCGATACAAAATGTAGGATCTTTATGAATCTGCCAACAGATATAAAATTTTTCTTATATATTATATTCATAACATTGCCACTGAAATGTATTTTTAGATGTGTTTATGAGATAAACTAACAAATGCAAAGTAAATAATTGTTTTTGATGAATTTAAAGACTTAAGTTCATCAATTACACTTGACACCAAATTAAATAACAGTATTATACTTGAAGCACATAGTAAATTGTAATAGACAGTTCAAAAACATAACACTGTAATATAAAAATCGATTATTTTCTTTTAACAGGTATATAAAGATACTCGTATTTGTGAAGATGCTATAAGGGTTGTTGCCGATGACTGTGGCATCCATAAAACTGTCCAAGCGGTATTAACTATGCGGCTGTTTCCATCGTGGAAATTTCATATCAAAATATCAGATCCTGCTTATAGGTGTTTCAGTAAGAACTTCTAACCCAAATGGATTTTTTATCAACACTGATGCTCTATATTTGAACACTATTTCGTCGTGTTGTGATTGTTTATTAGTATCATCACAATAATTTTTAATTTAAAAGATCTCTTAAAGTACAAAATTCCTTACATTATAGATATGAAAGAAAGAAGTACTCTGCGTTTAACTTAAAATGTAATATCTTTTGTGGAATTATTTTTTTCAATTTGACTTTGTAATGGATGTTGAACTAACTGACTCTGTGGTCAGTTACATCGGCCGATCAGATTATTCTCAGTACAGTGAATGCGAAATTCGGCAACCTAATGTTCCGGATCGACGATTTTGGTATCCTCGAGTAGGACCACGATAAATTCGTCAGGTTATCCCAGGACTTGACGATTTGGGCGTTTGGATCTCCAACGCAGTGAGAATTTCGTCAAATTGGTGTCTCTGTCGATTACCGCATGTAGTCGAAGTGTATTACTAGATTAGCGGATCAGACTAGACAATGGAACCGACAGTTTGTCGTACATGCAAGTTTGATGTACAATTGATAGCTGCTGGCAGTTACGGCAAAATATTCAAAGCTATGATTTCGAGATTTTTATAATCAAAGCTTTTGAAAGGTTTTGAAAGACAAGAGAATAGATTTTCCGCGAAATGACTTCTGGCTTAAGCTCAGCGAGTCATTATCATCCGCTGACCTAATTTTCGTAATGAAAAAGTCTTTAAAAAATCATTTTCAATGAGAACGATCAGTATTAGGGATCTCATAGTTCTGCTTTTGTCGAAAAAGACCAAGTCAAAAATAGAAAAGAAAAAGATAAAGAGTAAAAAACGTCGAAGAACTAACGATGATCGTGGTATAAAAGCATGAATCGATATGAAAAAAAAGGATTGAAATCGTCTTTCGTGGAGAGACAATACAGGAGGAAATCTTTGTGCGAGCAAAAACAATTGACTTTGCAAGAAATGATAGAGAAATGGCTGATTCACGTATACGCTTTCCGAGGGATTATCACTTTGTGACTGTTTACGGTAGTAAATCAGCAAAATGTCTCCGCAATTTATCTCGAATATCCTCGAGGCTATTTACAGTCATGCGGCGGTGTAGCTCGATTTCGTCGACAGAGTCTACACACACAGCCTCTGTGCGAAGTTCAACCAAATGGTTTTTTCAAACGACGGGTCTCTTTGCTCTTTGTACGCTAGGATTTTGTGAATTTCCGGTAATTGATTTTGTGCTCGAAATTTTCCGCCAAAAGCGCAGGATGGAAATTGTACGGATAGTTTGACAAGAACATTGTCATAGACTTCAGCAATACTTTTGGCGGATGAGAAGGAAGAGTATTCGAAAAGATGCGTTTCTGTAGCAATTGCAATTTATTTCGTTCGATTTAAATTGTAATATGTTTTTGATTACCGAGGCTTGATTTTATGCTATCGATGTAGCGCCAGACGATGAGATTCCAGTAATAAGGCTATAAAACCGACTGGAACGGAAAGCATGGGTGAATGGCTCGATGTGCGCGAAGACGGTTTGGATAGTATCCAAGTTTCTTGCAGTGACTGAGGTATCCAAAGATCCGCGAGAGATTACTAAATACATCGTTTACAAGATCGGGCAAGAGTTATCGCAATAACGTAATCTTTGTGTTTTGTGCACAGCAGGAAGTGCTCTCGCAAAAACCCAGATTGAGAATTGTACTCAACCACTTGCCAAAACTGTGAAAAGTTAATAGCAAAAACGATAATTCCGCTGAAGTTGTCAGAAGTCAGAATCATGTTGAGACACGGTTTTAAATTTCATGTGATTTTAAAACAGAGATCGTTTTATTTTTGAGAAACCTGTTGATATCGATAAAACAGTCGTAAAAGTTTAACAGTATAATAGTAAGAATATTTGTAATCGATTCTTAAGAATTAAGAATTTAAATTTTAAATTTAAAAATATTATTTGTACAATGAAGATGATATGTGTAAATTATAAAATAAGTTAAGCGTCCTGTAAATCATCGCTGAGCTAAGGTTTGCGGTTAGTTTGATGACGATAATGATAAAGAAAGAACGAAGATAAAGCCAAGACACTATTTTCTAAATTATGAAAGTGTCATTTGATATTGACTCTTTTTCTAACGTATTAGTTATATGGAAATTGTGACTAAAATAGTTATTTTAACGTTGGTTTCTAAGTATTAAAAAAATTGACTTTCTATCTGAAATTAAGCCGAATCATTGAAAATAAATTTGAATTTAACAATTTATTTCTATTGTAAAATAATAAGAAAATTGTGGTTCTACAACTTCGGTTTGTACAAAATTATATAATTTTAATTCAAACTTTTATCAAGTTATAAATGCTATCACAAATTGTTTTATAATGAAGCATTTATTACATGAGTCTTGTATTCGAAAGAAATGTTTGATTGAATCCTTTAAAATTTCATTTGTATATTATTTTATAAATGAATAAAAATATTGCTTTGTTAAAATTATTATATTTGAAAATTAATAATTTGTAATAAAATGTCGGAAGATTTAATTAATACTTTAAAATAGATAAACGTAATAAATTATGTTTTTTTAGTATTTGATGCACAAGTAGAATTTTATTGTAATTATGACACATTATTAATTGATCGGATAATTGATTGTAGCAATAAAGTTTAGTCGAATGAAATCCGTGTTATTGTAAGGTTAATTAATGACATCGACGAAATAACGTGTTTGCCGTTACGTCAAGAAGTAAGGATTGCCATTAGTCTCGCGTACATCATGAGAATTAAAAATCATGACCTGCAAATTGCTTTGCTAAGATGTTTTCTTGAATGTTAGTCTGAGACAAAAAAAATAATCGCTTTCATTGTGATTTTATTATTTGTATATAAAAATTGCGTTTCATCTTTTTTTATCCAAAAACAACATTCATTTGACGGAAATTTCACGAGAATATAATATTCGTGAATATATCGTAAAGTAATACAATTGTTATGATAACTAAAAATATAATAGATTTATTATTAAAAAATGCAAAAATGTTTTATTTATATTTTATCTGAAGGAGAAAGCAAAATAAGATTATATAACAATGTGTTTACGTTTATTGTTTATATTGTTATGCAATGCAATATATTGCACTACAACAAAATATTGCAATACAATATTTTATTGTAGTGCAATACCATTAAAATATTTATGAGAAGAAGAGTTTACATTCATAATACACTTAAAAGTGTTTGTATAATACTTTTTGTAACACTTTTATTTGCGGAATTGTACTTATGATGAGTAAAGCAAGGTTGCAAGGTCTCATTACGACGATGACAGCATCGCAAAGATTCGAATTTCGTGGGTGTTTTCTGTGGGATGCCATGCGGACATAGACACTTATTCTTATGTTCCAGTGTCAAACTACATATATTCTAAACATCGTTATATCCACTTCTACATGTCACACGTTTATTCTAATGGAAATTTCATTTCATCGATTCATATTCTAAAACAAGTATGCATAACCTGAAGAAAAGAAGCAGATGAGAGAAAAGCAATATTTTGTAGTACATCTGATGTCATATCTAGAAAATCTGATATATTAAGATGAAATAGCTGATTCTTAGAAGTTTTTATGTCGCAATAAACAACGAAATGAAATGTTATACGTACAATAAAAACGTTCATTGAAAAGTAGCAATAAAAAACGGTATATCAAAAAATTAATGTATCGTTAAAATTCCGCAAGAAAATGTATCACTTTTATAGTAAAAATAGCACTATTTAATTCATAATATTTATTTTTTTACACTAAATGAAAATAAAATTAAATATACTCATAGATATTTATGAAATAAAAAAATGGAAGCAGATATTATTTTTTTTAATAAAAAGAATGGTCGATTAATGTTCAAGAATATTCATACTTTACAATTTTTTATTCCAACAGAAATCTTGAATAAAAGCGTTTCGAATGAGTAAAGTGCGAAAGCGTTCAAATCAATTTTACTGGAGTGCTTAGGAAAATGACCATATTGAGATCGCACTCGTTAGATAATTGCATGCCTGAATGAGCGATGCTTCCAGATTAATGAGAATATATTCGCATATATATGAATATGTCAAAGTGTTATTAAGGGTTGTTAAATATCAAACAAATCGTACAACTTTTACTTGCCAATCTTCAATAGCGTTATTACTTACAATTTAATGTGTTTTTCTCCTTGCAATTTTTTGCTTGATAAATGTATGCTTATGCTGACACGATTAAATTATGAAATATCCAATTTCATTTGAATGCACAATTCAACATCATAGAACAAATACGTAGAAGCAATTTTTGATTTCATTGTGAAACATATTTTTTATTTATACCCTAATGACACGTCGAAAAAAAAATACAACTTCGGGCCAAATATTTGCTAAAAGAAATTAATCGCTTTATTAGTGTGACAGTTATTGTTCTGTTTGGAGATTTTTTTTGTTTCGTAATGAAAGTTTAATTGCTTATTGATTTGTACGTTATGACAAATGGACGTTATGCCTGGGGAGTCATTTTTTATTCATTAACCAGATAAAAATTTATTTTGCACAGTTGCGATACATTTACGAGAATATTAATATTGCAATAAATCATAGGATTCGTGTGAATGAGTGAGAATCGGGGAGGAGGAGAGGAGAGGTACTGGTTAGACTCGTTGTGACAAATCGATGTATTTATGTAGGTTATAGGGTAACTAACGGCATCATTGTTGGCATACAATGGTGTTGGAACTAATCCCACGCGTATTGCCAAATAAAGTGGACGTTGACAAAAATGTTTGCTCGAGAAAAAGTAATGCAAAAGGACAGCTAAAAAGTCGCGGATAACGGAGCGTTGGCGAACCTGATCGCGCACCGACCCACGCGCACTTTTCGGACTTTATCGAATCATTTAGACAGCTGTGCTTTTCACAATTTCCGGTTTCCTTTTAAACCTTGAATATTGTCAGGACAATTATTCGTTTGCGCGTGAAGAAAATATTGCGACCGTTAAGTAAGTAGTGTGTGGCCATGTACTTTGTCAAAATCAAATTAATTGTTACGGAAGGTTTTAAATTATTATTATTAAATGACAAGCATAAACGGCAACGTGACTGAATTTCGAGTGAACGAAATTGTATAGGATTGGTGAATAGTTGGGTGTGTTAGATAGAAGAGAACTTATCATTGATCCTCCCCAATATCTCTGATGTTTACTGTTCCAAGTCACGACCCTTTGCTGGAAGTCCTGCCTTACGCTAAGAAACGAACTTTTGTGAAAACATAGCGACCAAACAGCAACGTATTCACAGCACGACTGGCCTGCCAAACACGGCTCGTTAATCTGAATTTAATCGTAACAACGAAAATTCTATCGCTTGTTGACGATTTTTTACAGCGAAAAAAGTGCTTTATATTAACGCACCAGAGATTACGAGAGTATTATAACTGTACCGTTAATAAGAAAGCCATTTTCGGCAGGATAAGTCATTCACTGCAAGACTTTTTCATACTTAATGTGTAATGTATTTGTATTTTTTTAAGTAATTAATGTTAATCATTTATGACTTAATACAAAATACAAATATAATTCGAATGTTCAAATTTAATAGCAAATTGAATAGTTGAATATAAGAAAATAGTTATAATATATAGTTATAATATATAGTTATTCTGGAATAATGGAGTTTAATAGTATACATTTAATTTATTATTAAGACAAATTCTTTGGCGTAAATGGCTAAATCAACATTTTGCTAGATCAATATATTCAAACGTCAAATTATATTTTAGAAATACCAAACATTAATATTGAAGATATTTTCAACATATAACTGAAGGAGTCCAATTTATTTATATTTCACTCTACTATATCAATGTAACTTAAACAATATATATTTATATATAGCAAATATTTAATTAAAACCAACGCAAAATTTTTAACTGACTTTTAGTCTTCAAATATTTACTATATTATTTGAAACTGAAGTATATTTTAATATCGTTGTTGATATTGTTCTGAGAAAACAATTAAACCCATGTCAGCGCATAACATGACATTTGTGCATTGAAGCAAAAACACGAAGAAAAATTACGTGGATTGTAAGATCGCGCGCAGGCAAGACGTGCCTGTTATGCCATTAGACGCAATTTGTCGTCAAATCTGCGAAAAGTGCAGAGATGTGCACAGTTATAACAAAGTGTCATTTCGACGATCTGAGCGTGAGATGTGGCTTTTCAAAGTTTTGTTTGGTACGTGACACATCTATACCCGCAGGCAACGACGATCTCGCGGGAAAAGGAATTCCACATTCGCGCAAAGTTTGACAAGTTATATGTTACGGGTGCAACTTACGAATGACACTTTGTTATAGGTCGTGAATTGTGTCACATTTTTATTTTTATATTTTTAGAGGCTTCCGTTCTTCTCATCTGTGTCATCGTCGGTGTTTTTTTTTATTTATTTATTGTTTTTTCGGGAAAAATGACACAAAAAGTTTGTTACGCCGAATGAAAAAAACGTCCTCCACGTGCCCTGAGATACCGAGGAAACAATAAATCACCCCCCGAGAATGTACTATTATCTCTCAGAGATTTGCATCTACATTATTTCAGTGCTCGTAATTCCCTTGTTGCTCGTTCGCCTCTGTATGTTTTTTCGCCTCCCGTACATGTACGTGTTAGGCTGTTTTTTTTCTATTTTCCATGCAAATTTGCGTTGAGCATGAAGAAAAAAAAACACATGAAAAGATCCGGACTCTGGTTTCGACGTTTAATCGATAAGGTACATACCTAGCACTTTTTCAGGGACATACACACAGTTTGCAAGTGCCGTTGTTCATAATATGCAGCTAGCTGAATTATTGAATGGCTCATAAGGTAATAACTTTAACGATGATTTTGCCTCTTCGCTACGTCGTGAAAAAGCCAGGCGCTTTTTTGATTGCTGACAGAGTAAATATACATACCTAAGTGTACTTTACTTCTAATGCAAGTATCCATACTATTGATCTTACCTATAACAAAAAAAAAACATTTATTATTTAATTATTATTATATATACTAAATATAATTACTAAAGCAATTTTAAGTTGTGGCGCAGAAAAAATAAAAATCGGCAAATCATGGGTGGATGCATTTTTGTTTAAATGCTATTTTGATTCACTTCAAACACTTCACACACTATTCACTTTTGTAAAATAATACATCCTGACGCTAAAGATTGTAAAAATATTGATCTAAATAAAAAATTTGTCCGGACGTTGTATTTTTTTGATATGTTTTTCAATTTGAGTGAAAATCTGCATTGCTAAATAAGTTTTCTAAGCGAATTTAGTGATCGAACGACTGGTATAACAGCACACATTGTTTTCTCGTTTATGTTGCTCCACTTTCAGTTACTTTCATTCACCTTATATACTGGACAAGGATGGAAAAGGAGGAGTGAATTTACGGTAATGACTGATCGCAGAGCAGTGTGTTTTGTGGTTATCTTTTGGCCAAGAAAATAATCCAGAACGAATATTATTATGTACGAATGATCTCTTTATCTATCCGCCCGTTCTTCGTCTAGGCCAAGACTTGTGGTGGTCTCGTAAAACGTCTGGAAACTCTCTCGCGTAGGAGGAAACGTCAAAGTTAGCGAACGGCCCATTCAATGCACCGAGTCTACGAAACCGGTTTGCGGTCTTCCCGAGTTCATTCGGCGTACGCTTTTGCGGCGGCAAAGTAAGACACAACTTAAATCGATATCTTCCTTCTACGTTTGCGGTATAT
Source organism: Gryon sp. ZL-2020 (assembly GCA_022817425.1). Classification (NCBI taxonomy): domain Eukaryota; kingdom Metazoa; phylum Arthropoda; class Insecta; order Hymenoptera; family Scelionidae; genus Gryon; species Gryon sp. ZL-2020. The sequence continues at coordinate 18,736 of JABFPJ010000490.1, read as the reverse complement.
CTCATAGAGGAAAAGGGATGATCGACGTAGGGTTGCGAATGTTTTAACAACATTGGCGTTAAAGTCAAATATACCAAATATTAGCTCAGAAATTTCATGCCATCGATTAATTTTGAAACTTCCTTTCTAGAATATTGAAATTGAACAGAATACATTTTTTATTTAATTAAGGAAAATCACGAAATAATCTTTCAGTAAGTAATCATAATAAACAATAAGTAAACAATAACAATAAACTTTAAAGCAATAATTGTACAAATTTGAAGAAATGAAAGAAAAACAAATGCATAAAAAATAGCATGAAAAATAGTCAGCGTAGTTAGAAGAAAGAATAAAAGAACAGTAAGGCAAATTGAAGAATAAATTGAATTCGTTATTTTGTTTTACTTATAAAGGCATATGATTTTTGTGGTTTTCAAAAACCGATTTGTTTTCGTGCATAATTTGATAACTGTATATCTTGTAAAAGATCTTGTAAACCTATAACCGTTTATCGAAATTCTTATAATTGGAAAAGTTATAAACAGTCCGAATGGAGCATTTACAAGCATTTAGATAAGCAAAGCAAACTTCAAACGCGTTTTTCTGAAAACCATGTTTTCAAAGTCGGTGAACAATATATCTCGGCAACTAATCAACTTATGATTTTATTTTTTTTATTTGAAATTTTTTTTCCTAATATATGTTGAACAAAATTTTATAGAATTTTGAAAATTCGAAAAATTCGTGTTTTTTCCCCTTAAAAATAACAATTTTTTAGTAAAATGCGTAAAACAATTTTTATTGTAATTAAAAAACGCAAGAATATTAAAGAAGAATCTGACAATGATTTCTACGTACGTGTATCTTTATTATCCTTTTGTATTTTTAATTTTCAATGATTTTGTTCAAAAAGGTATGATACACTAAAAATATGAAAAGTCGGTGGTTTCATAATAAAAAAGCAATCAACGAAACAAAAAAAAACTAATTTTAATAAAACGTATCAAATAGTTTCATACAAACTTTATCTTATTAATTATCTTACTTCTTTTCTAAATGAGAATTTTTGTTCAAAATTTAGTTTTGCTATTAAATGTTTCAAACAGAATTTATTTACTGCAACGAAATGAAACACATTTTTTGCCCCATATAATACGTACTACATTTTACAATACAAGAATTCTTCAGTTGCAAACATAAGAGTCGATGCGCAGTTCGATTTCTGTGTTCAATATTTGCATCTCTGATTTGCAGCTTTCCACAATACTATCTACGAAGCTTCGGTCTGGCGAGTAAATAAGAGAACATTTTGACCTCGCCGTGTTATAAGAACAAAATAAACTGATTAATGTTACTTTAGAAGACGGGAAATAAAGTTATAGTATGACAGTTATGAAAACGAACGCACAAAAGTGTAGATAAAATTAATAGTTTCTTGAAATAGACAATTGATTCTTCTTTTAAAAATACACAATTTACATTATATCCAATAATAACAGAGATTTAAATTTATTTTGTAATACATATAATCAAAATAATAATGTTTTACATATATAGTTTATATAATTACTTGGATTCCATAAATCGATTAATTCTGGGCTAAGTGGATGGGAATCATTGTCGTTACATGAATGTATACAATTTTCAACCATAAAGACTTATTAACTATTAATAAGGATTAGAAACTTTATAGACCAAGTTATCGACTAGAAACTCTTGTTTTGTAATAATGCACTTAGTATTAATTAAAGAGTGTGTCATGTTGATATATCATGAAACAAGTAACAAGTTGAATGTGCAATACTGCCTACATTTGCACATGGATTTGCATTGATACGTTCATTATTTTACATTCAAAACTGTAAATCAATTATCATAGCGTGCAATACTCTAGCAATATATTTTCAGAATCTGACGTGTAATGGAAAACAGATAAATGAGTTTAAATTTGGTTACAAAAAAGATTACATTTTTAAACTGCCAAAAAAGCACAAAAGAGCAAATCGTTATAGTTATTTTTATCTCCAAAATTCAACTCTAATCCGATTTATGACACTCATACACAGATATATCATTCAGTACTTTTGACTTACCGAGACATTTTATATGTCTTCTTTTTGCATGTTGACTTGAATTATATATATATTTTATTACTATCAGTATGCGAAAAAACATTGCATACATTAAATATTCCTTATTAAAAATATCCTTTTAACTATTTGAATAATATTCTGTTATTAAAGTAATTGTATAATTTATTAATTTAAACTTAGAATATTCTCTAAACAACATTTTATTTAACTGTTTCATGCTAATAAAATAGTAATCCATATTATTAGTACTAGAATAAAGTGCGAGTTACATTTCCTACGAATTTTAAGACGATTCCAAATTTTATTAAACTAGGAATCAATCACAGGACGAATAAAATGGAAAATATACAATGCGAAATTAATACGTGATAAGTGATGATAATGATGATGATGAATTTCAACATTCAATTACATTTTTTTGACTGAAACTTCTTTTCATTGAAACATATTATCGATCTTCTTTATATATTCTAATAATATTTTGTGAAATATCGAAATTCAAAATAATTGATATTAGCTAAAAAGTAATTCAATTTTAATTTCCGACCAATTTTTTGTGATGTAACGGGCTTGAGTTACGAAGAAGATGATAATTACAGAACCAAAAGAGGGAAGGCGTCACGAGTGATACGTATATCGCTACGTCTAGGGTGCAAAGGCCGAAGCTTGAGGTCATGAAATACAGCAGGTTATGGAGTTTGTTACCTGACTTTGGTTCGCGTGCGTCAAGTGTATACTTCAAGTCACATGCCATTCACCACGCCCTCTACGCCGGAGTTTACCAGACAGACGACGCACTGACTCTGAAGGTGTATAGCAATTATGCGGTATCAACGGTGTACTCAAATGTTATTTTAATTTTAATGAATAAGCTTAACGTCACAAGTTGATACCAATTCTCGTAAGTTGTCGTTTTAAATCCTCATGGCGAAACGCTATTACAACTGATTGATACTTTTTACACGGATGCCTTTTTATTCTTTTTTTTTAATTTATTTTCCTTAATTTAATAAAACATTTAAATTTTTTGTTTGACAATTCTTATATTATTGATAAATGGAAACAATTTTTACTGAACCAACAACTTTTTTACTTTTGATTTTACATTTCGACTGTATGAAGATTTTTTTTTCTACCCGCGTGAAAACGAAGTACGACGACAGTAGGGATAAAGATCGTATCCGTACTGTCGCCGTACTTCGTTTTCACGCGGGTAAATTACGTCATTGTCCTAAATGCCGTTATTTATCCTTTAATAGTTAATACTCGTACGAAAATAACTGATTAAAAATTACTATGTATCCGAGTAAACTTGTGACGGTAAATGTATTTCATAAATTTTACTTTTGACTTAGTAAAATAATTTTAACATTATAAAAAAATCCTTCTCTGAGTTTCGAACTCGGTGCCAGCGCTGTTTCTTATTAAGCCGTCGTACTTTAAACTCGCAGCTATTCGCCCGACTTTCGTTCAAAGGTTTGTTTTGTTACTCAAAGTATCACAGTGTGAATTATACTTTCACATAATATTTACAATGAGATTTAGTAAAATTTCATCAAATATTTGTAAAAATTACTATTAATTTAATAAAAATTTATCAAATTTGGCAAATTTTAACAAAAATTTATCAATTATTAAGAAAACAACATTACTGTCACAGATTTATCCAAATTCATAGTATTTTTTAATCAGTTAATTCCTTCCGTGTAGCAGTTATATTAAACAAAATTCGAAATTCATTTTAAAAAGTATTGATTCTACTAATGAGTCCTGGGATTCATAGACCATAATTGAAGTTTAACATATGAGCGTATCACGTCTTGTTAGACGATAATTAGTTCTCAATACTTATCATTAACCTTTAGGGTTAATAAGCGCAGTCATTTACTTTATAACGACGATATCGATGTAACATTAACAATAATAAGCTTACGCTAAAGAAAAGATAAAAGCTGTCATTTATGTAAAAGAGCGTATAACGGGCAAACGTTTTTATAGCAATTGAAATATTTTGAGCTACATTTCAAAATGCATACGAGTGAGGAAAAGCATGACAGATATGTAACCTTAAACTGTACTGGAAACGTATGCTCGTACTTTGCCGCAGAATGAATGGCAGACATTTTGTTCAAAAATGTTAAGAGTTTACATTCAGCGTTAAAAAATGGTACTGTTATGTAGCTACATTAACTAAGGTTTAAAGCATAATATTTGTCATTGTATTCAATTACGTTGGTTTATTCATTGATTCTACATTATATACATGATTTGTTTTCGGAATTAAAGTACTTTGTTTTAATATATAATGATAAAATTGATGTTACTTTCCACGAAAAGCCACATATGGTTATTATATTGTTATAAGTATATATTCAGGATTACTGTAAAATAAAAATCATTCCTTTCAATATATCAAAAATGTAATGAAAATATATTAAAAATGAATTCAAATACATTGGGGTTGTATTTTATCTTCTACTATGCTATATTTCTCATTGAATGCACATAGATTTTTTAATCGACTATTTGATTAATTCCATTGTTTATTCAAGTTTTTTTCTTCTATCGAATATTGGCTTGTCCATTTTGAGCTTTTGTTCGATAGTTTAGATTTATTGTATTTTTATTTGTTTTGATTCAATATAGACCAACAATCGGTGTATTAAAAGAAAACGCAAAAAAATCGAATATCGAATTTTCATTTCACTCTATGACTTTGAGAAATCACATTGTTTCCGGAGAATTCGTTAATGAACGTTGCAATATAATAGCTGTATGTGTCTTTATCATTGTACGTTTTACGAGTCATAAATCTTTGCAGTGGTATTTATGTGACCGGTGCCACGATTTCTTTAGAAGTGGCCCCTACGATGGCTCGATTGATAAAACGGTATCAACGCCCACAACGTTATGATAATAATACGAAAGAGCAATTGGTTGACACCCACTGAACGCTTTATGAATGAACATTTAGATCGGCCGAAGTGCGACGCGGAAACCAGTCACATTGGCGCTATCGCGACGAGCCGTGATATATCGCTTATTTGATATGATGCCATTATGCTTAACAATGAGTGGTAGCAATAATGATAGTCATTAGAACAATTCTTATTCCCAACGTGCCTTTAGCCGCGAACCAAATCGCGTGAGCGTCGTACATATGAAAATGATTTGCTGTTGTGCGCATGCGCTTTGATATTGCCAACAATTATAACCAGGAAATATTATCATTACTTCTATTAAAATCAGATTACATTATCGTCAGCTGTTGTAACATAGACTAATGATGTCATTATATGTAATAACATTGGATATTTTAAGGTGCTGTCATAATGCTGGTGATGAAAATTGAATTTAGAAATTTAACAATTCAGAATAGCAACCTAATTTTGAATGCCAAATCAGCGTCCACTGAAACTGCATATAACATTTTGATCTTGAAATAATGTGGAATAAATGTTTGATGACATTGATTAATACTGTACATTATGTTACAAGCAGACATTAATAAATGAGTTGAAAACATTATTATCGGAGTCCTTTGGTCCTTTGTTTTGAAAGATGTAAAAATACTGACAAGGCATAGTAAATTTTTGTTCTATTTGTTGGCTATTGTTGCGTGACTACAATTTTGTTTATATACGGTTAAATTCATTCGTCAGTTTTTGTCAGTTTGATCTTAACTTGTTATTGTTGTAAAAGTTCGGAGAAATAACAGAGACCAGTAAAACTTTTCCTTTGTGCAGGAAGCCTCGAATGCACGGTACTTTCATGGCAGCCCGTCATTGGACAATTCTAACCCTTCATTGCCAGCAAAAAGAACACCATTTCTCGGGGTTCAACTTCTTTATACAGTACCTTATTCCTGTGCAGTAGTACTTTTACAACGGTGCTTTTTTTATGTTCACGCCCGGTACTCGTAGAAATTGCTTGGATTTCATTAAAACGGTGCACTTTGTCGATAATATCGTCCCTCTTTTTTTTGTAACACATGACCAACACGATACTTTTTACTACTACGTGTGTTGTTAAATAAACTTCTCCAGCACTTTTACACCCGCGGATATTCACTGCAGATGCGAGAACAGCGTAACTTTTTTACGGATTCATTTAAAAGAATTGGCTCTGTTTTAGATAAGAGAAACCTCTTCTTTTACAAATAAATTTACTTAAGTTACCAGTAGCAAAGTAGGTTCTTTTTGTTAACAGAGCAGGTGTAGTGTTTTCTCAGAATTGATTCATAATGAAGATAGAAGTAGTACTCCGTCTACTTGTGGGATTTTTTAAAATCAAATAAAGTGTTATTTCATTAAAGCTTTGTTTTAATAGTTTAAATTGAGTATACAGACTGAATTCTAATCTCGTTAGAAATGCCCAAGATAAAAGAGTTTTTTTTTTGAATGAACAAAATTAATTGAATAAACTTTTTTTTATTGGAGTTTTATTGGAGAAAAGCAAACAAATAAATACAATGGAAAATCATTCTCCTAGCACGCTAAATATAAGTCTAATACAAATTATTATAACTTTTAATAAAATTTACTATACCATTTATGAATCTGAGGACGACTTCACATCTATAGACGACATCCAAAGACAAATTAGTACATGGTATAGTGAACAAAGTTTACATATTAGATCTATTTTTATCACTTAATAATTTAATTAAACTTATAATGTAGGGAAAAATGTTACTATACCATATTACAATTTTAATATAATTTCATTATATTTGTTTACATTCATGTCAAGTTGTCCTTAGTTTAAATGGAAATATTAATAGAAAAATTGTTAACAAAATGTATTATAATTTCAATTAAACTATACTTTCAAAAGAACATCCTTTTGTAACTGTCACTAAAAATGTGGAAATATTGTCTTTATTCGAAATGAAATCAGTTTCCTTCGGGTAAAAAAATTACGAAAATAAAAGCAAAACCTGTTTGATTCATTCTCAGTGACATCTTCACCGAGTCATAATAACTTTATGATCATCCAATCTATAAAACGTGTCTTTGTTCAGACGGAATATTCAAGGTTCTGTCTGTCTGTTCACAGTCTTTTATACGGAAAATTGCCTTAGGTCCTGTCAAGTCAAAAACGCGAAGTCAGCGTCGCACTCAGCATTTCTTCGTTTCGCACCGTACGACACATGAAGAGCAACCGCGAAAAAAGTGCGAATGATAAAGAGACTGAAACCAAAAACGAAAGCAAAAAAAGTAAAAAAGAAGATATAGAGATATCGATTAAAAGAAAAAGAAAATTCTATCCTGAACGCAATTCATCAATATATATATTTGAAATCAATTAACTATTGAATTATTTTTATTTTGATTATCTTTAAATTAAGCTTGTGAATGAAAATTCACTTTGCATTAGATATAATTTAATATCGAATTTTCATATAATCTTCGTTAAAAAAAGATTCATCTTTATGCAAGAAATTCCGTTCAATTTCTTATCTCATCTAATAGAGTTGAGATTCATTCATAATGTAATCGCTATTAGCATTAATAAATAGGTTAATCGGATCTGCGAAAGATTTGGAAAATCAGATTGCTCGATATCGGGGCACTTAATTCGCCATGGATTAAATGCGTCTTTTGTGTATGATTAATCAGACCAAAAAACTGTGCTTGTCGCGAAAGTTAAGAAGCTGCTTATAATTTTAGACCTCGCGATAGCTTTTATCCAAGATCGTCATCCGTTCATTTTGTACGTAATATAGAGAAGGATTAAATGGTATTGGCGCAGCTCGCTAAGTATCTTAATATGAGTTTCCGCGTAATGATTGGTTAATTAAGAGCACCGAGCAGGCGGGGATTAGCGGTTGAAACTAGCGGTTTGAATCGCGCAAAAGGTATATCTCTTCGAGCGCAGTTTTCTCGCGAGAAATAATTGTCACGAATAAATCAACTGCAAATATACGTCTTGATAGTAGAAGGAGGGAACTGCAGCGTAAGAAAGAAAAAAAAGGGGATAAAAGAAAAGTGGGAGAGACAGAGAGAGGGAGAGAGAGAAAGAGAGAAAGGGAGAAAGAAAAAATGTCGACGTCGAGGTGTTTGCCGGAAATATAGAGCTTAACTTCTGGTGACTTAGTGCTCACTCGAGACCATACGAGAATAAACCTTGGGATTCTCATGGAGAATGCCTCGCCACGATGGATTAACGATTCACGATTTTGGAAAGTCCTACAACTGAAACTTTTCGTTTGCGTCTCGTGATGTCAAGCCAGATGGGTCTACCGTAATTCTCCAAAACCAATTCCATTTAATCTTTGATATATATACTTATAATAATTGAAAGATAGTAAATTGAATTTAATTATTCAAATTTACAAAGTTATACACTTAGATGATTATAGTTTCAGCCACTAGAATGTCCTTTTGAATGTTTTTACTCTTCAGAGATAAAATGAATCCTTTTAATCACTTCAATGATATGTTGACTCAAGTTTACAAACTGTAGAAACATTTATTGACTTTCGTGTAAACAAAAGCAAAATTAGTGTAGTTTCAGCCTATTCTTCTTTCGCTTTAACCAGATAAATAAATCTCACAGAAAAACTCTTTATGCAGTGTACCATCGAAACAGATCCATCCAACTTGAAACTAAGAAGTTTTGAAACGCTTCTTAGGAATTTGTCAAATGGAAGCTTAACTAACATCATATTGTCGTTTAAATCCGATTAGTCTATTAGAACAGACGCCGAACGTCACAATTCATCCCGCATTAGAAGCAACCTGCATAGCTTAAAGCTGTATAAATTACAAGTGGAATTAAATATGCAACGTTGCTATTGATATGTTGCAGCTCCGTGAACTGAAACCGTTGCAATTCACAAATTTCAAAGCGAGCAGCAGATAACGTCTCTTTGAAATTTGTTGCTCGAATAGAATTGCTACTGGAAAGCTTTTCCTAAGACAAAATTCAGCTCTATTTATAGAAATGCACAACACAGTTGCAAGAAAATAAAGCAAACGAACACATGTGCATATATAAAATATATGTACATTCATCCAATTATGAAATTCTGACAGAATTGATTGATCATTTCATTAATTCATGTGAAGTGTTTTCTAATTGACAAATCGTCTGCTTCGTTGTACATCTTATCGTATGCACATAATCGCAAATGAATGCGCTTTTATGTATTCAAAGACGTCAGTGCAGATAATTGCATAGTTGTGTATTATATTGAGTCATTACAAATCATTCAAAGTACAATTTTATGATGCCCTATTAATGCTTGAATAAAAATCAATTGAAGGCTCAAGTTCATTCAGCATTTCAATCATCGAAATCGTAGCAATAACATAAAAGCAAGCAAATTCTGAGAAAATGTTACGAATATAATATTGAACTATTTCGAATATTTGCAAGAAACTAAAAAAAAATTTTTAATATTATACTATAGCTTATATATTTACCATACAACATTATATTTTGCATATTTTATCTAAAATATTTTTAAAAATCTGTATTTTTATTAAACTGATGAAATCAGGAATTAAATGGACACAGGTTTTAATATCTATTTTGTAAATTAAATGTTTATTTTATCTTTATTTAACATTTAACATAAAGTTTAAATTTGCTTCACATTACATTGTCATGATTAAGTACACAATTTCGGTTATATGTTTTAAATTCTTAATTAGAATATATATATGGAGTTGGGTGGCTAAGTGAATGTTGTTTAATTTGGTCCTATTTAAGCCAAAAATAATTCTGATTGTTAGTGTTTTGCAATATTCTTGATAATTAGTTGTTAATTATTAATTGTAAACGAATATTCGATGTGTCACCAACATATTGATCTTTCGTTTGTTTCTGTACTCTTCTTCGATGTGTATATTTGTACAAATTCATTAGTTTTGCCAGTTAAATATGAAAACAAAGACAATAAAACATTTACATTCATTTGAATATATCTGTGAAAAATGCATACAATTTGTAAATATCAATTATACACGAACATTTTTGGTTACCGACATACACTGAATAGAACTTTTGCATTTTTAACGAACATTTTTCGAACTGACGAGAAATTGGCAAATTGTCAGTGCTCCGTAAACAGAAATGAAAAATTACCGAAAAGTTTTTTATTTGTTTTTTCTTCAAAAGATGACACACACGAATGGCTAATATTAAATCACCATACCTTGGAAATTCACAAAAAAACAAACAAATCGTCAAACCAATTCGATCATCCGTTAGCGTTGCCCTGCTCATAATTTGTCCAACAATGTTTTCTAATCTGAAATATTTTTAATCAGAACTCCGTACGAAACTACACCATCTCCGTTCGTTTAAAAAGTAATAACCATTCTCAACTTGTGCGGTGTTGTTTGTCTGCTATCTTTTTTTATTTTTTTTGCGCTCATAAAGAAAATGTATGTTCCAATAGATTTTTCTCGCACGGCTTTTTTAATACTTTATTTAGATACTTATATAAGACAAATTTTCACTTTATTCGAACGTTGTTAGATGTTTCAATTCCAAGCACGAATTGTTCTTTTACGAATCATGCAATTAATGTTACGCAAAAGAAAACAAAACAACGACAAACGAGCGGCTAACAAAAAGCGGGCAAGAAAATCGGTCAAAGTGGCGTCGCAAAGAGCAAGGCAAAGAAAAACTCTACAATAATCATGAAACTTTTGTAATTCTCGAACTCCCTAAGCTAGATCGGATCACGCGTATTACATGATTCATGTGAACTACTCAATTTCATTCGTTTGTTGAATGTACTTAAATATTGATTCTCCGTCCAACATGGTGCGGGTCATTTAATTCCAATATAGTTTCTCCAGGATGAAATATTTTCTTGTTGTGATCGTAGTCGCCTTTCTCGAGAATGAAATTACTGTTCATTCTTCTCGTTGTTAGCAATTAATAAGCGTTCAATTGAACAAGCCGAATAACAAACAATTAGCAAGATTAACGGGTCTATGTAAATCGTGATTTCGAGAGAGTGACCTTGGAAGTGTTTTCATCAAAGACGTTAGCTTTCGAATTAACTGTTCGGCAATAATGAAGAGCAATTAGTAATTTCGTTGCTTTGGCCTTTGTTTGTAGGAATTTGTGTCTCAAAAGTAGTTCGTTACTTGGGACATTAATTAGGAATTCCTCGTCGTATACATTGGAAAGTAATCACGATCTTTTAATGATTTCCCAATAAAAACAATTGCAGAGAAGCTATCAGCTTTATTTGAGGTTTTTTTCTTTCTATTATATGATGGGAAACAATTGTCGAAAGATAATGAAAATCTCGTTATAAATTACTTCGCTCGCAGATAATAAAGATATGCAAGTAAAAAAAATCCAATTTTTTCACAAAACATATTCATATGTCTATTAATATAAATTCTCATTTAATGCTTCATTCTGTATATTTCCTTTTTAATTATCTTTCATATATCAAACGCGAATCAACATCTATTTTATTTTATACTTTAATATGCCAAATAGTTTTTTATCTCAATAAATTAAAAAATGATAACGTCTATAGTCCATTTAAAACGTAGTTATTATTAATGTCTTAGTTGAAAGTATTCACCAGTCTAATGTTTTAGGCAACTCTTATAAGGTTCTGTATATTTTATGAAGTAAGATGTCAAGCTTAACAAAGAATCTCCGAGGTAAATTATTAATGCTTTGTAGAACGACTGACTTAAATTCGTAAATTGATGTTAATTGAAATTGTGACACAACAAAAGTCAAAACGGCAGTCGAACTTCAGCGTTGATGATTAATGACCATTTGTGACGTAATTATTCCTTATGCACTTACAAGAATAAATTAAAGGGTCCTGGGCTTGATGCGTGACGACAACTGTTTATGTGCATGTATATGTTTGTTCAGTGTATAAATTTAATACACATGTGTGCTCTTACTTCTGTGTATATGTGTTGTCTTTATGTGAATATGTGAGAGTATGTGCGCACATTACACAGGAGGTTACTTTTGCAGGGCCAACATTTCACAGTCAGTTTGCGCCTACAAGCCGAGGTGTGTGTATAACAGTCAAATGTCATTTGCCACTCCGCTGGCTCGTGAAAAGCAACGATATCGGAAATTCGGTACAGTTGTGACAGCGCGAAACTCAACGCCTTGAGATGATTTGATCTGCGCACCACCTTGGGACCGCTATACGTCTAAGAAGAAGATATAAAACACTAAGCTTAAGAGAATGTTCAACCCTTCTTCCCACTTTCCCGACTTCCAAAGCGAGCAGAAACTTGAATTACAGGTGCTTAAATACATCTGCGAGCACGAGATCTGCATAACCGCAAAGCTTGTTCGCGATCAAGCCCAACGCTGGAAATAGAATTTTAAAGAGAGAGGTAGTTAGACCAATCTGTTTATCTATTCAGTGATACGGATTTATAGATAACAAAACGATTTTAAATCGCCAGACAAACTGCTGTATTGAATTTGATATTTACAATGATAGTGATGGATAAAATGTCCAGAAAAAACTTTTGATATTTTAACGTCAAACGTAAATTAATGGAATTACGTTGATTTGCAAGTTTAGGCAATTGCACTGGTAGGAGAATATTGTATGACATGTCGAATGAGGAAATGCAATGTTCTACGGTTACAAGTTGAATTAGAGAATATGTTATATTAAATGTATTACGTTATGTTTAAAGTTGCGCAATGCTACTGATTTAATGATCTGTTTTTAGTTTACATACTTCCAATAATTATTATAATTAAATATCCTTTTGTTACAAAACAATGTGTGGAATTTTGGTTCGTTTAATAAGTTATTTTTAGAAATTGAATGTATTTCAAATTGTATTTACGATTTAATTAGTTTACAAAGTTAGCAATAATTGTTCAATGTAATATTGCAAAACGATATACACCCAAAAAAAAGGAATATATATCGTCGGTCCTTACGAAAACTATTCCATTTCAATATTTCCTATGTTAATTTATATGGCAATTTTTGAAATGGAATAGTCTTCGTGTGGAACGTCGATATATGTATTACATACAACTCTTATAAGAAATTATTTCAACTGCAAATCGGTTGATTCAACCCTTCTTTTTTTGGGTGTAGTTACTGTTGAATTCGGAGAAATATGGATTATGTGATAATGCTTCGTAGGACCGTTGTAACGTATAATGAATGACATTATAAAAAGATACTAAATGTCGAGAAAACACATTCAAAATTTCGCTTCTGCTAATTATTGCATCACTTCCGGTCTATATATAGTTTCATTTAAGTTTAAGAGTATTTTTGATCGAATCTTTTATAATTAATGTCGTAATCAAGATTGATTCGAATACTACAGTACATATGTCAGATTATAATTTTGCAGACTTCACTCTTGATCAGCGAATAAATCTTTTTCTATATAGAAAGATGATTTTGTAAAATGTGTATCAAAGAAAAATTGTAATTTTTTTTTTGTAAAAACAAAATCAATTTAAGCAAGTCAAAGTAATAATAATTTTATTAGCTTAAAAGCTTCGTTGAAAAAGTTTCAAACGCTTTAAAGACATCGTTTAAATTAAATTTAAAACTGAGATATAATTTTTTTATTTTAACTAGCTGACTTCTGTGTCTTCTGAAAATAAAAATATTGAAAGCAATTGTGAGCAAATAAATAAAATTATAACTTTTATTTTGTCTAGAAAAAATTAACTGTTTTCCGGTAAAATGAAATTTATTTTGATACTATTTTTGAGTTCCATAATAATTGTTATTAGTTTAGCTTTTATATAAAAAAACTAAAAATATTATGTTTTTTTTATATCAAAAATGTTTTTGCAGAAATGCAGATTCGCAGTAAAGTCTTATAATACATATAAGACTTACGAAGTATATAAAATCCTTTATGGTTATTCCTTTGTTCACAAAATCAATTTCCTTTACGTGATATATATATAAAAGAACAAATTGTATTTTTCTACATAAATAGTTTAAACATATACAAGAGAGAATTGACTACAAAACATTTAATACTGTATTTTCTTTGTAATAATTGCAATTATATTAACTCATTCAATAAATATTTAATACTGGCGTATACTTGTATGTATAAAGCAAGACTTAAATTAATGAGTATAGGTAAGTATATGATGTAATGTTAATAATCTGTTTGATTTACTAATGGAAAACATATTTATTTATTTATTTTGCATTAGTAAATTCAAACAGATTATTATTTATAACAACATTTTGTATTATTATTAACATTATTATTATTATTACTAAAAATATGCATTTATTCTTTAACTATTTCAAAAGATATCCCGTACGAAAAAAAATATAAGTCAAAATATATGTCAAAATATATAACTTTTTGCCGCTAAAATATATTTGAAAATATATTTCAAATATATTTTTTATATGTAAATATATATTTGCATATATTCTACAAATATATTTTTACTTATATTTTTACAAACATATTTCAGAAATATATTTGAAATATATATTAAATATATAACTTTTTGCCGAAAATATATGTGCACATATTTACATATATTTTTGCATATATTTCGAAATATACATATTTTGTTCCGTTACACTAAGAAAAATAACTTACAATAAATTACTGTTTAAACAACAACTTGACCACAGAATTCCCATTAACATGAAAGTTCCTGTTAAAAACAGTAAAAATTTTCCTTTCATGCACAACAATTCTTGAAAAAGTCAATAAAAATTTGTGTTCAGAAAGTAAATTTTCCAGTTTTTAACAGAATTTATTCGGTTAATGGGAATTCTGTGGCCAAGTTACTGTTTAAACAGTAATTTATTGTAAGTTATTTTTCTTAGTGTAGGGATATTATAGGATGAAACTGCATTTTTTTTCTATTTTGATAAAAAGGGTAATGCTGTAAGTGATAAGAAATCTATTCTTATTTTGTGTAGATTAATTCATTCTCGGTTGTCAGATTTTAACCAATTTGAAGATGCATTAGTTTTAGATTTGATTTTGTTTAATAATACTTTCCAATGTTAATGAATTAGTAATGGAGAAGATCGTTCATTGGTTTGCTTTGTTCAAGCTCTCAACGCCAGCGGTTAATAGCTAATCCACCAACGACGTTGATTTAGGTGTGGCATTAGCAATCAACTTGTGAACACATAGTTAGCCGTAGGCAAGGCAGTTTTGCATGATAACGAATTTAAAATAATGGTTGACCTGCTATCAATGCCGTCGTTATATCGATCACTTTATTATTCATTTCTTGCGCACCTAATGTCACAGTCAAACTCTACGTTATTGCATCATTAACATAAACTCGTATTTTATATATTATTTGTTGATCAATTCTACTATTTATCTAAATCAATCTAACAAAGAACAACATTGCGCCTGATAGCTAGAATTTTATATTAAGTATCTAACCTTTAAGAATGTAGTAATTATAACTAAATGTAGGTGCTATATTTCACAGGATTTTATCAAATTCACATTGTAACACGTAAGCTAATATAATTAAATTTTCGTCAGTAGAACCATTTAGATTGGTAGCGTACATAATTAAATTCTATGCCGACAAGATACTTTTCTTTTATACTTTGTAATAACATGAAGTTTTGTCACTAATTGCATTTTTAAATTAGACTAATTATTAGTGGTAAGAAGATCTGATTGAAAAAGTTGCAGTATTCATGAGGCTAACGCAAAATATTTTAAAGTTATTATTTTTAGGATAAATAATGCATTAGCATTGACGGTTAATACGTCATACAATTCATTCTATTACAATAATTACATTACAATGATATTCTAGTACAATGACTTCGAAAATATGTATTTACAAATGTGTATTTGATGAAATCAAATACTGTCGTAAAGCATTTTATTTTACGGCTAAAATAAAATATACAATTATATTATTTGATTAAAACAACATTTAAAAGAAGCCATTTACATTACGAAAACAAACAGTGACAATTTTTATCTTAACAATGGTTTTGCTACATTAATCACGTCATCGTGTACAGATCCGTTTTTGTAAGTCGCGTTTTCGCGAAAGATAAACGTTCATCTGATGCTACTTGTCGCGTGACTCTTTATAGTACGTTGGTGGATTAACTTTGCTACTATTTTCCAATGACCTGCGGCAAGATTTCAAACTCAAAAAAGTGGATTCGACGAAAACGTTAGTCAGAACTGCAATAAAGTAATATCCCCGAAGGCTACCTGCTTCTCTTTTTGTTGTTCTGTTCCTTGTGTTACATGCTTTGGCAATTAACCATTGGTTTTAAGAGAAGAACAAAAAATGATTTGCGAATAAATCGTTTTTTTAATCATATGCACATTAAGAATCAAGTTATTATTAAAAAATATACATTTTAGTTTCACTGCTTTAAATTTTGATTTTAACTTTTATTAACGCAGAGCAGCCAGAAAAGGTGGCATTTGTTTGTGACGGTTTCAATCAGCAAAATATTTTTTTTCATGTTAAACGGAAATTGAAGATATTTGAATGCAAGAATACTGGTTAACATTTAAATTTCAAATTGAAATGAAAAATACGTATTATTTTGTTGTTGTATATCAGTTTACTTATTAAAAATATTATTTCGATAAAACTAAAAAGAATATTTTCGAGAGATACAACTTTATGTACTTACTAAATTCTAAGTTAAGTGATTATTTATCCACTGCAAATCGTTTCTTACCTGAAACAATAACATAATAATTGATTAATACAAGCTGTGCACATCTTATGACGATTATTAAATGTTGTAAAATGTTAATAAAGAAAAAGTTAAGGAATATTTCATAATTTTGAAGTTTATATAAATATATTATGTATTATTATACATTTTTATTTATATAGTATTAATTAAATTTTAATTAACTTTTATAAAATTGATCAAAGAAACATTATTAATATAAGTAAATCACAAAAAAAAAACAAAATATCGTTTTATTATATCATTTTTTGTTATATCATTTCATAAAGGAACAGCCATGTACTTTCATTTTATGCCAATAAATATACCCGTTAAAAGAGAAATTGTTCAGGTTACTCTTTAATTTAATTAACAGTACAATGTTTTAAAAATATTTTTTTAATAAAATGTCAGTTATTTTGTTTGATGTATTTGAAATTAATTTATTTGTTGCTATATCTTTAAATTTATATATTTAATATAATGAAGTTAAACAAGTTTTATCTATATTAAGTATAAAAATTTTCTAAAATTATAAATAATACAAACAATTTCACAAAAACATGGTCGAATCGTTGAAATAAGCAATTCAAATATTTTTACAGTGTAAAGTAGCAGAACAACGTAAGATCAATTGTGCTTATTACGTTTCAGCATATCGTTGGCACATGCAAAGAAAGGTAAAGATAATATTACATTCGAATATATACGAATATTCTTATATGGTGCATAAAAATTCGCTTAACGCATCCTTTTGAATTTATTGCGAATTGTACACAATTCGTTGCACTTGCAATGTAAGACCAGAGCCTATGCGATCGACGATGCGAAAACATACCCTTTCAATACTGTTGAGATTACGTGGTATATACATACACAAGGGACCATAAGCTATGCGCAAGCTTTAAACATATGTATTACGCATTGATCAATACAATTCATTGTGCACTTCATTAACCACGCGTAAGCATAACGAGAGCGATGACTCTCATTGAAGTCACTCCTTTCAAAAAATAATATTCATTTAATGTCAGAGCAATGACTTTAAAGCATTGATTATCAGCAAAAAGTAATTTCATTTTAATAACAAAATATGTTATTACGTCATTATTTGATTTGCATTCAAAACAATATATTGGAATCGATTCATGACAAAGCTTCAATAAGTGATGAACGAAATTTGTTGCACATTTTCCGTTTAATCGTTATACAATTTATCATCAATTTCGATGATGTGACCTAGATAAGAAAACACTTTGATTCAATTGATATAAATGTGATTATTTCTTAATGAATTAATTATTTTTTTTTCAAACTGCTCTATGAAGAAAAATACGTCGTAAATTCTATGGTAAATAGATTCTATTGGGAGGTAAATTGATATTATGGAACATTAAGTGAGAGGTGGTATAAGTAATTCAAATTTTATACCGGGTGAACGAATATGAACAACCAGTTACCATTAACACGAGAAATAAATATTTATCATACTAACAAATTATCACATTATACATTGGATGTCCCGTCTGATATGAATCGCTTTTTAATTACATCATTTTCAAAATACTGCAATTCATTATTCATCATCATCAAGGATTCTCTGTCGTTAAAGATCCGGGGCGCCACCAAAAAGGAATAATTTTTAAAATGGCGAAGTAGTTATATTAGCGAAATTAAAAAAAGCGAAATAATAAATTTACAATTAATAGAAATAATGAATTACTATACTATATAAAATGTATAATTTTTAATGTGGAATATTTAGAAAATTTTTTTTTTTTTAATAATTTAAGTGACTAAATTGCAAAAATGCGAAAAATATATATGACGAAATTTTATTATGCATACAATTAAAAATTTAGAATTAAGTTTAAGAATAAATGTTATAATTTAGAAAAAGTATAATTTTTAATTTGAAAAAGAGTGAAACATTTTTTTTTCTATTTATTAATGTGACTAAATTAAAAAAATTAGAAAAATATATTTGACGAATTAT
>JABFPJ010000489.1:0-40156 GCA_022817425.1 Gryon sp. ZL-2020 | reverse complement strand
TGCCTCACAATATACTGCGTTACATTTCCTACAAGTGCCTTGTATGTTTCACTTGTGAGGCCCTTACAATTTAAATAGTATAACTCACAAGTGCCTTATGAATAACTAGTTGAAATTTGTAGTTGGGTTATAGTATTTTGAAACTGATGAATGCAAATTTTTATAAGTGTTAAGTTTATTTGTGTAATAACGTACTTTAACTTCTGCCCAATAATCCTCCAACCAAGATTCTCCGAGAGGTCCTCTACCCGTTTTCTCGGAGACATAAAGTTTCGGATCTTCTTCTTTGAGATAATCATTTCCCGATAGTTGGTCTTTTACTATATCAATCACATCTATAAAATCAATAAACACAACGTTTAAATTAAATTTTCATCATTTGAGGGAAGAAAACGTTATTTTTTCTCCCTAGAGAGTTTTCGGATTAATAGCTTTTTTAACTTCCTAGTAATGAAAACACCTTTTTGATGTACTTGTAAGAAAAAATAGAGTCCGCAATAAGAGAAAAATTGCCGAATCGGCTCTTGTTAAATTGCTACTTTCGCCTTCGGCTCGTGAATCAAACTTTACATTCGTCTAAAATCAGCAATTATTTCTCTAGTTGCGGAATGTATTGTTTCACTTAATCTCGAAAAAAAAAAAATATATCGTATGCATTACGAGAGATAATTTGAAAGCTCCTTTTAATTTCATCTCTATTAATATATTAATTTATAGAACGCACATAATCTTGCTATAAATACTATAATAAATTATTTATTTTTTTCAGAAATTCCAACATACCAACAATTCTATTTCTCATGTCACTACCAGACAACTTAAAAACGTTATCCTGATAGCCATTGTCTGGATAATAACAAGTTTCTATTTCAACGAAAAATTTCTCAACAAAAGGACACGTGTAACGGGTTTTCGTATAAGGATAAGCGTTCCATGCTTCCTCTTTAACCATAAGTGCGGACTTTGGCAGGAGACTTTTAAACCATCCTGGTAAATGACTGCCAACGTGATAAATTTTATGAGTGTATTGTCCATTTCCTCCAGGACCGTCTGTATATGGTTCATTAACTATTATTTCAACGCCACTTCCAGCCCCTCGACTTTCTACGCGAGATTTTTTCTGCAAAATTTGGTAAGTCAGTCTTTAATTAATTTGATGTCACAATAATTAATGCATATTTTGATTAAGCATGATGCATATATGATTGTCGATAAATATTCGACAACTATTGACAACTTTTGATGTATTATACGAGGGTCCATTATTGACTGCAAATTTCACGTGAGATTAACATACATGCAAAGATCAAAGGTCACATGAGAAATGTGTTTCTTTCACTCGACGGCTATAACTTTTGAATATATTGAATATCAAATAAATATAATCGTTTGAAAACTCATTTTAATTGAGTAATTAATTAATGCATTTGTTAAATATAATAAAAGATGATTATTAACTTGAATTTGGTGAGAAAGAAATCGACAAAAGAGAATGCTAAATGCAATATTATTTAATCTACTGAGGATAATCGAGTGAGATCAATCGACTGAGAAATGTAGTTATATTTCAATAATAATGCGGCAATATTTTGTGCATTAAATTGATAAATTTAATAGACTTGTGATCCGTGAAAATGAATTAATCGAAACAAAAGTTGAACAAGTGCAAAAATAATTATGTCAGATATGCACAATTTATATAATTGCACAAGCATATATCTATGTACACAACAGTTGAATCTTAAATAAAATCATAAATTGTAAGCATTAGCACAATTTATTGCAACTGTTCATATTCTGCAAACTAGGTTTTTCTCATATATCACTGGAAAATATTGATTTTTGGAAATATATAAATGAAAATTACTTTACAAGATTGTACACAAAGTTTAGGATTTTTAGATTAACAAAAGAAACTGCTATCAAGCTACAAGCTTTTTTGTCACTTTATCATCTCGTTACTCTGAAAATTACACTTCAATTATGATATTTTATTATCTCTTTGGTTTTAAGATTATACGTAAAAGTTTAATCAATTAAACTTCGCGATGACCTTTAAACTATATAGCAGTCGATTGCTATGCTATATAACTTATAGATAGACGCCATTAGAAATGGACCAAAATATGAAAAAATTCAATTCACATATCGTCTTATTATTACGAGCTGGTAAAGTCTACCGAATAAACACATTTTTCAAAGTGACAAAACGGCAAATCGATTGAATTTCATGTTTAAGAAATAATATATTTCTGCTTTATATGCTATTATTGAATTTTTGAATTACGTTTAACTCTTTTTCATCAAAACAACCCGTTTACATTTAAAATGTTAAGTACAATGTTATAATTATGTAATATAGTAATATACAATACTAGATCATCGCGCGCGCTGCGCCCGCGCCCGGGCCTGTTGATTTATAATATTTTATTACTTTTTATTAAAATGAATTAATGTCCAACTTGCAGATACTTTAATTACCTTCTAAAATTATTATTTTATTCCTTAAAATTCAATGTTGAAAACTTCATGTATCAAACATATGTTTTTTATATTATAACCAAATAACCAATTCTATGATTTTGACATTTATGTTATTATGTCAAATAATAAGCCTTCTCTTTTTAATTAACAATTTTATTCACTTCAATTTGCCATTGCGCATTTTATCTAACAATACTTGGCGCATATTGGCCAACTTTGTGGGTAACACGGATTTTATATTAATGGATGGATAATATAATATAATATAATTAATAATAAATAATAAACGAATAAGGCTAATAGAAAATAGTTGTAGTAAAATTACGTTAAAATGAAAAAGCATTGGTAAAAAAATCTATTAATTACGTTAACGAAGTAAAAGATAAATGATGATAGAAGAAATAACATTTTTTAAAGAATATGCTTGATTATAGTGAATAGAATCTGTTATTTAGATCTGTACAAAGAACTTTCGTAGCAAACTTCGCACATAGCGTTCTGTTGATTGTCTTTAATTAAATGAAGTAAAGTTACAAAGGAAATTAATGCTCTTGTTACAGTTTCGTCTAATGATATTAATATCTCTAATCTAGTTTTATTTAAGTTAACGAAAAGTAAACAGATTAGACAATTTGCAGTAGTAATGTGAGGATAGGATTTTAATTTAAAGTAAATGTTGTCAAATTTAAAAATTAATATTATTAATATAAAAATAATTATTTTAATAAAATAATACATTATTATAAGAATATTATGTACTTAAGTTTACATGGGGTTTTAATGAGTAAATAGTTTGAAAAAGAAGATGTATTTTTGCAATGAAAAATAATTTATTAATAATATCGTGTGTTTTATTGGCTTATATGAAATCGATGTTGTAGAGTAGAAATATGAAGAAACTTTGCCGTACTCATTTTTACATCTCATGCAGAAGGATAAATGTAAAAAGGATAAAAATACTGCTTTTATAAGGTGTCTTTTGATGGATTTGCTGCATTCATTAAAAAATGCACAAAAATACATCAGATCATTACGTTTTCATTAATGTGTTTGAAACCATAATATATGCCATATATGGGACAGAAAAACTAAATACACAATGAATCAAACAAAGTAATTGACAAAAATTATTCATTACATATTTTTATTTTTTAATTATCTCTCAAGTATTTATTAAATGTAGAACGCAGATTGATCTCATTCAAATTTACGTAAATTGTGTGTTATTTACACTTTACGAATGTCAATTATTTAATTAGTACTTACCGCAATCATGTACAGCTGGGCTATTCGATACTCCTCAACTGTCAATGGAAGTGGGATCCGATATTCTTTAATTAACATTTTGTTCAACGTTTATTATTTATGCGGCGTTGCTTTTCTGAAACACAAATTCAGTTAAACAATTAACTTTAGCCAAACAATACTGTTTTTAATTATAATTATTTAAAATTAACAATATTTATTAGTTATAGAAATATTTAAATATTCGTTTAATAATAATTTTTTAATGCGCTCACATTTCAAACAAAAACATTATTTTGATCGTCTCCAATGGTAATTTAGATATTTATAATGTAATTTGTGTTATCAAAAAATGGTATTTAAAAGCATCATTAAAGTCTTGCATTTAGTTGAAATGAAGCAATATTTTAGAATTGGGATCAGTAGAGAGAATGTGCAATATATAATAAATATAATCAAAATTGAAAAGGAATTTCAATTTTGCATCGTAGATATTTTATTTTCCAATATGAGTATTTTATTATACAAATTTATAATATATAAGTGAACGCTTGGCTAAATTTTGTTATTCCTTAACATCTTTTACTTGTACAAGAAATAGTAGAAATTGCAATATTCAAACGACGAACCTTGTTAGAGATGAAGTTATATCAAAGTGTTTTTAAATATTGATTTACATAGTTTTAAGGTACATTCAGTTAATATAAAATTGATGAATCGTTGGTAAAATAATACTTAAAAGTTACTGTACCTTGTTTCATTCTTTAATTATAATTTTTCTATAAAAAGTTACGATAAAAATTACATTTTGCATAAATGAATAAATATTTTATACAAAATGATTATAAAATGAAATATGGCGAATTTTTGCGACAGAATCGTTACTCTACTATTATTGATCAAACCAAAGGAAAATTATTTTCGATTTTTATAATTGTATTACAATATATTATATATTCAGAAATACTGATGACAAACAGTGCATATTTTACAAAATTTGCTTTGGTAATTAAAAGCAAACATTTTCGTCGAAAAACTAGTGACTGACGTGAAAGATGTTATTTACTGAAATCAGGTCATAATCAGGAAAATATTTAAAATTACTCTTCGAATTTTTATTTTATAATTTATCTGATATTTTGTTATAAGAGAAATGTCATTTGGTAAACCAGAATTTTTTTTTTATATCTTGATTAAAAAATAAATTTTTGGATATATATATAATCTTAATTAAAGATTTCAAAAGTCATCAAGTAGTAAAAAAGCATTGCTTTAACAACTTATTTTTAATATACTTTTTAATAAAAATGTTTTAAACATAAAACGTGATTAAATATTAACATTATTAATGATTTTTTCAGTATACATTCACAAAAATGAGACACTATCGTGTCTCTTAATTTATAATTATGTTTGTTAACATTTACATATAAATTGAAACATTATATTTTAATAATGGACTTCCTTTATTATAAAAAAAACAATTATTCCAAATGTAATGTTGTTCCAACTTATTTTATGGACTCAAATTAATAAATAATTGAAATGTAATTCATATATTCTAATATAATATATTTTTTTAGGAATTATTAAAGTCAAAATATATATAGATCTAAATAATTCACCGACATTAGCTTTTATTAATTAAATCACTTTCTTAATTGCACTTGATAATTTATGAAACCAAATTACTTATTTAAAAATGTTATATTAATTGCACTATACAGTATATGATTTCTATTGTTAAATTAAATAATAATATGTTTACAATTTGTTTTTTCTACTGTAAATAATTAAAATAAAAATTATATTTTAAATAATCAAAGGAAAATTAATCCTCGAAAATCTTATATACTAAAAATATTTAAATGAATAAATTACAATGTTTCTTTCTTTCTTTTCTCTTTCTTTTGTATTATAACATTATTCAAATAATATTGTTGCTCTGTGATAATAATCATAATAAAGCAATATTCATATCGATTCATTAACATTTTAACGCTGACCTATACCAATAATTTTGGTGTATATCTAACACTGTTTCTGTATGTTTGAACGATAATAATCCCGTTTCAAATCAATATTATACAAATGATGAGCAATCGTAAATAGTATATTGTCATATAAATGATAATTTTGTGCTATCTATTGTAGCGTTACTTCATGGCAAAAACAAATCCCCCATTTTGAAACATTTTAAGACGTTCTTCGCATCTCAAACATCAAAAATGTCTCAAATTAAGACACTTGTTTTTGCAGTGTTATTAAAGAAGTAACTAACAATTCATTTTCAAAATATTTTTTACAGAACATTGAATATGAATCTTAAACGAATTCTTAAACAAATTTAAAAATTTATAGTCAATAGTAAAACTTTATTTAACTAATGAAATATTATTTAATTTAGTTGTTTTTGTGATTTATTTGAAAAAGAAATATAACCAAAAGATAGAAAAAAGTGTAACTGATTTTTTATATATTCGTGAAATTTGATTAAATTAAATAACAACATGCGGTTGTAAAAGTTAAACCAACTAATAAGAACTATTATAACTTCTATACACTTATATAATCACCGTAATAATCGTGTACAATGTTTGTACAACTACTATATTTGTTATACAATGTTTATATTAGTTTGACGCAAACTTACGGAAAACCACAGTTTCGATATCTTAATGTATAATGCAATTAAACTAACGTTTGTTACAGACTTGTTATAGAACAACGATTTATTGAACAAAACATATAATATAACATGTTTCTTGTCCGAGTATAAAAGTTCAATTTATATTTTTAACATTAATTTATTTCAAAGTGAGAAATGTGTTTAAATTTGTTTCGAAAATTATATAAACTAAATGCAATTAATTTTTTGTAGACCTTATGAAAGTAAATTTAAATGTTTTATCAAATAGTTTTGAGAGTTTGAATTACTAACATCATTTTATGTGTTTTCAAGTTGTTCTAAATTTCATGATATTATGATAAAAGTTTATCCTCAACAAAGTTTTGCTTTCTATGATGGGAAAAAAGTATGATAAAATAGATATAAAGTAGTGGGTTTTTATTTTGACATTCCTTGACATTTTCGCTTTTTTCACTTCCACTTCTACGGTAAAGGAAGTATGATTTTAAACATAAAAGTTAAAATAATAACACACACAAAATTAATTACAACACAACATAATTAATGAAATAAATTTCTTTTGAAATTTGTGCAAATAATTTGTTATAACTGTAACACATTAATGCATTAATATTACATATAAAGTTTTTTATAATATCTCCGGATTAAAACTTTTTAAATTTATGGTAAAATGTACTTTAAAACTTCCATGCAAGTACTGCATCAAGTTCAGTTGAATTATTAATAAGATCACTTTAGGTCCTAAACTTACTTTAATTAGGGTCAATGGAAAAGGATCATTTTAACTTGATAAGGACAATCTATATATACACGATAAACATAAAATATAAACTTTCCTGTTTCATGTTCGAACATAAATGAAATTTGCTTTAATTTAAAGCTAACGTTACTATTAGTAAAGTTTACATAGTAATATTTAAAATTTTTGAGAGATAATTGAATGTTCGCAATTATTTTGAAAACTTATAATACAAATGTATTGAATAATTAATTATAAATGGGTAAAATAATTCATGTGTTATTATTTCAGTTCAAATTTCAAATCGTTAACATACATTGAGAGAAATCTGTTTTATAGAAATAACTAAGAAAAATAGTGCAACTAAAAAAATCAGTTGTTTTTACTGAAAATGGCAGTTAATTAAATGATTCAACTACGAAAATCAGTTTTCAAATATAGAATGTCTATTACCAACAATAGCATTTTGGACTAATTAAAAGATAAGTTGTTTTTACAAATAGTACATATTTCTGTCAAGTCTGATCAAGCCAGTATACTCATAGAAATACTATGATAAGATTTGTTTCTAACCAAAAGTACGATAAACATTTTTTGCAATAATTCTTTACAAAAATATATCTACTATTTCTTAAGAGCAGATTTATTTTCGGCAAAAGGAAATCGTAAATAATCTTCAATAGAACACAGTGTCGAATAACTTGTTCAACTCGTCTGTTAAAAAGTAAATATTAAAACGTTTTATGCAGTTTTTTCTTGTATCTCTAAAATACGTACACAGTTGTGCACATTAATTATTCATTCAATTTATAACTTAACGAATACTTAGTCAAATTATTTACTTTTTATACTGCAGTGTTCGACCTAATTTTATTTTGTTAATTATTAGCACCTTTTGGCGATAAGTGTAACTGCATAATTAATGTTAAAAAAAAATATATTTAAATTATAAATAACGTAATTTATTTAACGTAACTTGGCAAAATAAAAATAAGAGCAATGATTTTAAGTATCCGGAAAATGTCTTGATTGGTTATTATGGTATGATTATTTATACTAAAATTATCGAAAATGGTTTATTATTAATACGAATGATTATTATATACGAATGATAATTTGTCACTGATATATTTATTATATATAATGTCACTGATTTATTATATATTCCACATATCTGCTTTTAAAAATGTTCATAAATAATTTGTAAAAAAGGTATTTTTTCTGTTTTTTTCTTGAAACTAAAAACAAAACTTAGATATATATATTGTATTATATATATTATGCTTATGGCAATTTCATAAAAGTTTCTTATTTCATTGGCGAGTTTTGTCGAATCGAAGAAATTCGCTCAAACTAGTCTACAATTTGTTACGAAATTCACCGTCTTATTTACTTATGCAATGTCAATTATATTTAAATTAATGTAACTTTTATATAGAAATTCACATATTTCAAATTTCTAATTTAATTGTTATTGTTTTCGATAAGTTTGGTATGTAATCATTTTATCAGTTAATAATAATTTCGATTTTTGAATATACAATGTATTATTTTCAATTTTTCAAATTTTATTAACGCATTTTATAAGTTAAACAATGGTGTTATTTCAAAACTAAATATATATGTTTCAGCATGTAAAGTTCAGCTTTTAATTAACATTTATCGATTATTTATTATTGTAAATCACAAAAATAAGAAATTTATTCAAAGACCATTATAATACAGTAAAAAACAATTTTTATATTATACACTTTTATGTTTATAAAAGGAGCTGATAATTGTTTTAAACATATTAATATTCAATATTACGAGCTTTTGTAACCTCACTCAAAAGTTCAAATATAAAGTAATGAAAAATTGATATTATCGTTTTTCTTCAGCTTCAACATTTATTAAATTACATTTAATAAATTTAACAAAAAAGAAAAAATACACTTACACTTTCATTTTTCTATCGACCACTGTTACTTAATACTATATAATCAAATTAGCGTACATTCATAACTTTATTTTATTATTCCATATATTTATGTTATGATTACTTGTTCTTCAAATAATCTCTCATTATCAAAAATAAAAAAAAAATAATTTTAATGTTTGAAAGAGCAATCGATATTTTACGCATACAATTTTATATATAAAAAAAATCTGCTATGGTGACCTCCAATTAGTCGCTTTAAGCTACTGACACATGATTAAGTCGCATTTAAACCCCTGAAGCACGTCAAGTGTTGAATAGTAATGTTTGCACTACAAAACAGTAAATCTTACTGTATATACACTGGCCTAAATTGTACATTCCTTCATCATAAAAATTATCTCTGTCTTTATTATATTCGTCTGCTTATTTTTCAAACGCAAAATCAACTTTTTAAAAACTCACTTTTGCCATTTCACAAAAAATGCAATTGAAGAACAAACACAACTAAATCCACCAGAAGATAAAAAATATTAGATTTCAGAAAATTTAATTAAAAAACAATTTTTTTTCGATTTCCTAATAATAATGATCGAATAAAGAATGATAATTAGCGAATAATAATTGAGATTATTATCTCTTTTTCCTTGTTTCAGCGGTAAAAACCAAATGAAATAACGCTAGAAAAAATTGAAAAATAATTGAATGAAAGAGTTCATTCAATTATTTTCGAGTATTCGAGCATTTACGTCGTACTTACTTTAAATTGCAAGTTTACGTCTGGTGAAAAGTAAACACCGACACGAGAGAATAAGGTTCACAAATACAACTGAGTCTTGCATCTTCAGACACTTGATCAATCCACCCCCTCGCGAGCTGATGATCTTCAATCTGACACTAATTTCATCATGATTTTGCATTTGACAATCCAAAACTTTCACACAATTTTCATTGTAGCAATATTTTCTTTGCTCTGGAATTGTAACGTTTTCCTTGAACCCGTTAAATTATTATCTTTCGACACTACAAAATTCACGGCACAAAACTTAAAAATTGTTGTTTGTTCATGCTTTTGATTTTGTATCACCTTGGTCATTGTAATAACCACAGCGCAACATTTACATGTATATCTGTAACAGGTATAATCAACAGCTGTAGCTCATTCGAATATTTGCAATAACGAGAATATGTGTCAGAGACTGATCGACTGACAATTGATTGTCTAACGTTTTTCGGGCACCAGAAGACAACAAACACAATACACTGACAAACAACACTATTGCAATTTTGTTCTCGCCGAATTTGTTGATCTCGATTATAACTAATAAGTGGATATGGATAGACACGGTGTTAAATAATTGAAACTAACAGACAAACATCGGAATAATCTTGCGCTGTCACTGAGAACGTGTACCTATTTGAAAGAATTTTCATGAGTGGGGGATGAAAACGTAGAAGGAGAGGGTGAAGCCGACGAGGGAACATCAGCCGCCACTAGCTTTTCTCCTAATATTGATCGAACC
Organism: Gryon sp. ZL-2020; assembly: GCA_022817425.1. Taxonomy (NCBI): domain Eukaryota; kingdom Metazoa; phylum Arthropoda; class Insecta; order Hymenoptera; family Scelionidae; genus Gryon; species Gryon sp. ZL-2020. The sequence continues at coordinate 29,597 of JABFPJ010000489.1, read as the reverse complement.
TCATGTTACAGAAGATAGTTACGCGCACAGCACCAGCTGCGCCGTAGTTTGCTATTCTTACGAGAGATTTTCAACTATGGAAATTCAAGCATGCGTTCACCAATTATGGAACCTTCAATTTCAATTTGCAACGAGACTTAGTTAGTTCCAAAGGGCTCAATGGGCTTTAACATTATTATTATTTATCTCTTTTCTTTATATTTCGCTATTATTCTTTTTGAGATGAGTGGTAATGAATGTTATGTAAGATGTCGTTTTAGAATTGAAAAAGGTGGTTGATTAGTAAATAAATGTGGTAAGGAGTATAGTTATGGAGGGATGGTTTTATTAAAAGCACTTTTAATGATGGTGAAAAGTTCTGGGTAGATTTTGAGGTAGCAGTTTCGGTTTCGTGGGTGACAGGTTAAGTTGAGGTTATATTGGAAGCTGTTATTGGTTATAAATATGTAGGTTTTGATATACATTGAAAGAGGAATTGGACATTTGAAAAGGTCGATGGATGGTAATTTATAGATGGTTTAATTGTAGTAGATATTAGTTATAATAACTTTGAAAAAAAGTTATATATGGACACTTCCGTTAAAAAGAAGATGTGATAAAATTATACTAATGTTTGAAAAGTTGAAAAGAATCATCCAATACAAATTGCAAAAGATTCTAATTTTCAGATTGTATAAGATAATAAAAATTAATCATACATTTGAACTTTTTTTTTTGAATTTGCCTAATGGGATCTCAATAATGTAAAAGAAAACATAAAAGTAGAACTTTTTTTGTGAAATGAATAAAAAGAATACCGTAGAAATAACAGAAAATCTTTTATCACTTTTGTATTATTATTACAATTTTATAGGTCAATTAAAAAGAAGAGAATCATTACATCCTACGTAAATATTCCAATTCAAGCAAAATAATAGAGAATCAATGGGGAAAAAAAATATTTTGCTCCATTTAGTTATGGCTAAAATGGATTTATAGCATTTTATTTCAAAAGAACAAAACAATTTACTGTATTTTAAAAAATATTTTTTTCAAAAACCACAATAAACTTTGTTTGGATTTTAATTAGATTTATTATTTAATTTAAAGCAGAGTTATTATTCATCAAGTAGATAAAACATTTTGTTTTTATTAATTGACATTATATCATTGTTAATTACTCTTAATAACAAACATAAGAACTTAAGTTGGATTATGTGCGACGTTTCATTTGTGATTTTACAAATTGAAATATATGACTTGATTGAACTTAAGTTGACTTTGCAAATTAGCTTAATTTTTGCTTTGCAATTAAATTGTTGATAAATGGACTATAATTATAATTATTTCACAATGCACGAATGTATATGCATTATATTTAGTAAATATAATGCATATATAATATATATATATATATACTGAAATTCCAAATTTAAAACATGAAGAACATTTTAAATTTAAATTAGAATCCTTCTCTTGTTTGAAAAAAATGATTATCTTTTTTGTATGCAATTTTAATTAACAAAACATATGTGCATAGAACATATATGCATATAAACTTTATTTTTATATTCACTCTTAAGCTACTATATTATGAGATTTCTTTTATAGTGTCAGCCGAGAAGCCACTAAAGTGTCTCTGCGGACACAGTTAACTAAAAGAAACAAGTGTCTTCTTTTAAGAAAAAACACTTTTTAAACAAAAAATCCATAACCTTATTTTCTCATTTTCTCACTCTTTTTTACTAAAAAACTTTTTTGAATAAAATTTATTTTTTATTTAAATATTTTGGAAACAATTATAAAATATTATAGTTATGTGTATATATTAAAATAAAAATAAAAAATACTTTAAATATCTAATTATTGTCAAAACATGAAATACTTATTTTAGAAATGCAAAATTAGACATTTAAACATTCGATCGATATATTTATTAGTTACGAAGTGACATTCAAAAGTGTAAAGTTCTAAAATGTTTAATAAATATACTATTATATAATTATGTTAAAGTATAGCTTATAATGTTTGTTGTATATAAACTAAACATTACTTTTACTGATTAATTTACAGTAAATAAATAATAAAAACTAATAAAGTTCCAAGAAATTTCATGGCATAATTTATATTTTTTCAAAGATATTTCTATAGACGCAAGTATATAAATATAAATATAAAAATAGACATGTATTTTTAAAATATAAAAAGAATATTTAGTATAATCTATGAAATAATTAATTTTTTTATCATTATTTATATTGTTAAAATTAATTAGTTTATGAAACATAATATATTATTGATTAATCAAATTTACATGTAACTTTTTTATTCCGAATTTAATTAACTTTTTTCATTTTCATATTTTCATAATTATTACTTATAATATTTATAATATTATATAATTACAATTAATTAACATAACATTATTATGTTGCTCATGTGAAGTACAATATTGAAAATGTACAAAAAGACTCTTTTTCTCTGTGTCATTGTGTCATCACATACATATAACACATCATTACAGTAATGAATGGAAGGGCGAAGCTGGCGGCGGAATCTTTGACATTTAACAACTCGAAAAGTAACTTTTACAATATTGTGCACGGTGTATTTCGCTTTATTTTAAGAATCCTTTTTAATTATATTTTAATTAACATTTTTTTTCTTCTTTAATTACATTATTCCATAAATTTACATTCCTTTCACACAAATGTCGAAGCAGCTTCACTAAATTTGATTCATTTAAAAATATGCCATATATGTATTCACGTGGCCGAAAATAGAATTTGTTAATTTTGTTCTGATTGACTTGAACTTGTTGTTGTTAATGTCATCAACAGCAAAATGTGTATAGTAAAGTTGTTGTATGCAAATCATAATTCAAAATAATGATGAAATAACAATCATTTATTATTTATAATAAATACACACAATGTTAAGTTAATTTTAAATTAGCTTTTTCACATGTAAAATATATGTAATAATTCAAATTATATTTATTTCTTCTTTAAATTATTTTAATTAATGTTTATTTGTTTGATATTGCATTTTTATTTCTACCTAGAAAAGTAGCAGTACAAAAATGTAAACATTCTTTGAAAAAATCGATTAATTATGAAAGAAAAAATGTGATTGATACTTTCAGAAAAAAAGGAAATCCAAAATAACAGATCTTTATAATCTGAACACGTGAGCATACTTTCATATACACATATGCATCCAATGGACTATGTATTTTATTTCAAGGCAACGCAAAGATCATTTTAACAAGTTTTTCGATACCACATTATTACCGAAATAACTCATTTACTTCCTCCTTCTCTTTACAAAAACGAAATTTAACATCTTCAATGAAATATACATTTATCTTTTTCTTTATTACTAAATATTTTTTGTACGTATAGTTTACACTAATTAATCTTAAGAGAAAAGTTTTTTTGAGTAATGTTGAGTTACTCATAAATTCAAATACATTTGATTATTATTATTTTCAAACTGGCTCTGTTGATTCATTAATATAACACCGAAAATAGCTGACAGATAAAAGTCTTTTAAACTTGAAGTATAGTCGATGTTTGATTTTCAATTGATTCTTGTTCAGTATTAATAGCAATTTAATCTACACATGATGAAAAATCATGTAAAGTTTTACGTACAAATTGTATGAATTGCAACATTAAAGTCATTGACAGTTTTGTATTTGCCTTTAACTGTTCACAATACCGCACGGGTGACATCTCACTTGTAAACTCCACAATTCTTCACTCACTAACTATTTTTCGATATTTCGTCGCTACTATTTCCATCCGTTAAGAGTTTTCTAGCATCAGTTTATAATTATTATAAGCTCAGTCGATAAGCGCAATATCTTACATTGATAAGCGCCGACCTTAGGTCCTTTTTATGAACACTTCATTCATTCATTCATTCATTCATAAATGTTTCGATCGATTCATTCTAAATTAATTGAAATTATAATCGAAAAATTTATCATTTTACAGTGTATAATGTAGGCAAAAATGAATGAATAGATAAATCATATTTAATACATTATTACGAGTGCAATGTCTCACGTTCTTAAAACTTATTTAACACGCTATTTGCTACTCAGATGTCGCTAAAATACTGCATTTTACTCAATACATAATAATGATTGTACTTTAAATTATTGCTAAGTTTAAACGTTATTATATTATGTTCATAATATCAAAGTAGTGTAATGAGCTATCATTGTCAAATTGTATTAATCTAAGATATATTTTGAACTAAGTTAACATCAATTATTTATTTGTTATATATTTGATAAAATTTAGCATACACGGAAACAAATAATCTTACAAAATTTACTACATTTTCTAATAATGTGATATTATTGGTATAAAGACATAATTTTTTAATTAAATTTTATTTTTATATAAAATTATTTAAATAATATTATTTAAAGCAGACAATATTTTCATCTTTTAATTGAATAATACTTCATTATTAGACATTTAGTAATATAATATTTAGTAAAATTACTATAATGTTTATTACTATAATGTTTAGTAAAATTTATTGTATTATTATTTTCTGTGAAACATTTCTAACGTAATAAAATAGAAAATTCATAATTTTACACATTGGAGTTCAGTTCCTTATAGTGAAATTTTTTTGTCATTATACATACCAAAATTGTATAATTATAATAATTATGGTAAAATCTATATGTTCTTACATTTTAAGTACAATCTAGATTTGAAAAGTATATAGTAAGTAAATAAAGTACTCTAATGACTTCCCAAGTTCGTGCCACAAAGTATCAGAAAAAGTTTATTACCATCAATCAATTTAATGAGGATTTAATTAAATCCGTTAACAATAAAAGTAGGAATTAAAAGAATCTCACTGTTTCTGTGAATAAAATCAATAAGTGTACAAAATGTACATAGAGACCATATGGCGCACACGTCTACCATTTCAATTCATATAACACACATACATTATTTTTTTGAATCATAAGTTTGTCGCTTAAAGAATAAAATCGATGTTTTCTTTTTATTTCTCAGCATAGTATTGGAAAGTTATTGTACGAGAAAAGAACTGATTGAAAAGATTAAATGACTTATTGAATATAAATGTTTCGATGACCTGAATCGATTATTGTCCCGATATTGAAGTTCAAATTTTGCATACATTCACGGAATGGAGTATTCATACACAACCGCTTTGTTAACATGAAAATTTATTGTACCATTATATCCTACATCATTAAGTAAACGTTACGTTTTGGAAATAAAAATTTCAAGATCAAATAATTATAATTAATGATTGCAATTTTTGCTTGTCCGCGGAAAATGATTCAATGAAATGTATATAAAAAAGGGAATAGGTCGTACGATTAAACATTAATATTTTTAAGATAAATGAATAATTGAAAATCGTTTAAATTATATAAAGAATTGATTGACGCAGAATAAAAAAATTGAGGAAAAATGAATAAGTATCAAAAATGTTATTGATTTCATAATTTTATTCATCTGATATATTCAAAATGGCCGTACAATATATTTTTGCAACCAAAATTTACATTTAATACCATCATTTAGATGTACACTACTTCTCAATTTGTTCAAGGCAGTCGCACATTTAACATTTGACTCTGTACAGTCGTTTCCTACACTTTGCAAATTCTAGTACATGAAATTCCTTTTTTAATTATACACTTGAAATAAGTTTTCGTTTACCTCATGTTAGTTTTCCGAAAGTGTAAAGAAACGAATGCACATAATTAAAGGTATAAATATTATTACCTAGAGGCTTTCCAAGTGTAATCACGAATTAGTTAATTGAAACAACTCTAGGTTCGCAAAAATTGATGTAATTTTTCTCCGGTTTTTATCTTCGACAGAAAACATTACAAAATTACACGAAAATTGACATATCATGAAAATGAACGTTTCACTTTTTTCCTTTTTTTATTTTCTTATTTTCTTTTATCATTAACAATTTTCTTGACGATGATTAATGAACAACGGCGATAATTTTGAACGCTTTTTTAATGATAATTATGATATCAAAGAATAAAAGTGTGATATATAAATGTATAGATAGATATATATCACGTCATATTATACTATTCAATGCAATTGTCACATTTTTTTTTGTCATAAAAAATTGTCTTTTTCATTATAGCTAAAATATTATAATGTTTCGATTATACAAATATATATTATATGAATATATATTACATATATATGTTATTATTTGTATTGCATCGTATCTGTAGTACATATCAAATGACATTGGTCAAGATTATTTTAATAGTATGTACCATTCACAACACAGAGTGCATAGTACGAAGCTCTTATAATCTGTTGTCTTTTTTGCTTTTCCATTTTATTTATTTACTGTCTCATTGCAACTTACGTATCAGCAAAATACGAAAAGCTACAAAAAGGAAAGGAGAACTTGTGTCAAGTCTAAGCTAAAACGCACAACCACTTGTATACAACCTGCATGTACTAAACGACGCATTTTTTAGTAATATTTTTTTCTGTTGTTAGTAATTATTTACAACTAAAAATCAACTAAATGACGAGGCGTTACAATTTAACAAGTGGGCATCATTAAACAACAATTTTGGCGAATTTCGTTAAAATGCCTCTTTGTTGAAAGTTTTTCGAGGACTTGAAAAAGTTCATGAAATTATTCTGCATTACTCTCTTGCTCTTTCATTTATAACTCGTTTGGGCTCGAAATGTTTATTATATGTTTATTTGTTCAAATGTATACAAGTATATTTTGTATTGCTTGCATAATCGGAGTTTGTAATTAATTTAAGTTATAGTAAAAGGAAGTGAGTAATTCAGCATCATTTGATTTGAACATAAATGAAAGATTTTGGAAACGATAAGAAAGATTATCAGATTCCATTATTTTCATATTTTGTTATCGAATTCCTCTTTATGTGTTATGTACTCATTATATTGCCTGGTAAAAACATTTTGCATCGATAAGAGTATTATCCGATGTTGGAGTATAATTGTATTTTTTATGTTATGAGAAGTTGAATCATTTCAATGAATGTTTTTAACATTCTTATTAAATGTATGAATGTATGATTATTTATCGATACACGTACATGTGAAATTATACTTAATGTTAATAAATTTGTCCTAGCGAAAAACTTATTTTGCTGTAGTTACATTATAAAAATAATTATAATTTGTATTATTGCTTCCTCGTAATAAGTTTTTCAACCTTCAGTTCAATAGTTTAAATTAATCAATTAAGAATATAAAATATGTTCACTTGATGTAACATTGCTTATTCTTTCTTAGTTAAAATTTAAATTTATAAGTAAAATGTTAACATAAATTTTTCACTGGACAAAAGTAATCTTGAAGAATTCTTCTAAATGAAAAAATAATAAATGTTTTGTTATGGAAGAAAGTACGGATTCTTAATATATGTACATTTGTAGTATTTTATAGACTAGCGAGGAAAATGTTTTTAGATTTGAAATTCAATTGCAAAGTACACTTCATCTTTGCAATTAGTATAGTAGTAGTTAACAAATAAATTGTTGTGAACAAAATATTAAAAATTGTTAGAAAATGAAGTTAATATAAAAACTGATTTTTAAAAATGCACTACTTATTTGTTAATTTGTATACTAAGGTAGTTCCATCTTATGCTTTTCTGACTAGAGTAAATTTTGGTATTAAATTTGAAAAAAATGATTTTTTCAAGTAAAAATACATTTGAAATAAGAAAATAACTTTCTCAATTTAAAACAATAATTTGAACAGATCCCAATATAGGTTTTAACGCTACTTAGATTCTTTTTAAAAATATTTATATGCTTATTTGACTAGTGCAAAGGATGAAAATACCTTAGTTTCTTATTTGTAATACTGAAAATATAAAAAAATGTATTATAACTAAAAATGTTGACAAAATGAAAATACTTAAATTATGTACGATTTAAAGTTTAAATTACAATGGTAATCTTCGGTATGAGTTAAAATTCTATTCTATAAATTTGAACTTTTCTTTTACCATATTTTTTCTTGTGAAATTCGTTTTTACAGTCTAAGATTGTCAATCTAAAATTCAATTTACCGATGCATATATTCAATTTGTTAATTTTGGATTCCAATGAATTGTTTGATGATGAAATGATGTTTCTACAATGATAAAAATTTGTTCGAATTGGAATGATTAAAAATATTTTTTGCTTTCGAGTAATCTGCGTTTAGTAGTTAAAAAAAGAAAATGCCAAAACGCGCATACATATATCATATAAAGTATTATAAAAATAAACCTCCAATTGATAGTCCATATGTATTTTTGAATACTTAAATTTTTATTACTTTAATACTTAAACTTTTAAAGTTACTATTATCTGTTTCATTGATATTTTTTAAATATGTATTTGAAGATATGATTTCTAACTTTTATGAACAAACTTCTTACGTTCATCTACTATTAAAATATCCTCAAAGATGTAGTTTTTTACACTAAATTGTAAATCAATGAAAAAAATAATTGGTGCAACAATTTATTATTTTTTATATTAAAGAAAGTTGAAATATAAAATAGAGAATGATTGTTTCGTAAAATAATTTTTATCGAGAGTGTATGATTTGTGCGTGTTTTAAACTATCCATATGGACACAATCAATTGAAAGTAGAAAATAATATAATCCTTTATAAATTGTACTATGACACTGATTTTATTTAACATTTATCATCTTTATATTTATATATTATAATATAACCACTCCATTTAAGAGACAATATCCAGTTTACTAATGTTTTTATATCAGAAACATATATTTAATTATGTGAACTCAAATTTGAATTAGTCACACAATTATATATTGTATCTATCATTTATTATATAATTAAAAAACAGGATAAAATCTCTTAACGAATGTCATATTTTGCACCTTAATTCTGAAATCACTGATGTAAAATCAGGTACACTCTGAAAAAAGGAAATATGTCTTTCCGCTATCAAAGAATTTAGTTACACAAATCTGCGTAGAAGATATAGACGAAAGATATTATGTGAACTTTGAGTAACTATAAAATTCAACTAGCTATTTCCAGAGTGTACTATAATGATTACATTATTTTGATATTTCTTAGTTAGTTATATTTTTATTACACAAAATATTTAGGCAAGCAAGATTTTTGTATGATTTATCTTTTAATGGTATGATTTGCGTGATGACGATATATTTTTAGGAGTTAATATATATATTTTGTTGATATTTTTTGTGACGGTGAATGTTATTAGTGCAAAAATATATACTACGATTTCAAACTTAATAGTAGTAAGCAGGTGATGAGATGGTGGAATTTGTAAAATAGATCGTTCACTTTTACGTTACTTAAATAAAATATATGAAATATATCGAAAATACATTACAATTTTTTGCTAGTTAGATATCAGAACTTCATTAATTTTCATAACCAAACGCTATAGAAGTAATAAATATTATTTTAATCAATCTATTTCACACATTCTTACTTTGATGGAAAAATTGATTTGTTATTTGAATTCAATATGTAATTTTAATGAATGAATGGTGTTGAAAATTATTATTTTTGTCTTTCAGTGATATGCATGATTTTGTGTAATGTTATGTCATAACGAAATTGTACTGTAAAACATTGTCTTAAAAATTGTTTTAAAACAGTTACAATTAATTACAACCATAGGAAATTAAACATTAAATCCAATAGCACCCCTTTTCTTAGTTATTCTGTCGTACAAAGTCGAAAAGTGCTATTGTAGCACAACCACAGAGCTACATTACTGCGCACTGTTGTGCGATCACACGTGACCACGTTCAACCAATGACATTAAAACTCTATGCCTTCGGTAAATGTTATACATTACTACGCATCTTTGTGCGCATAAATGTGACTATGCTTAACCAATCACATTTAAACCCTTTGATCTATGGTATATTACTGCGCACCTTTACGCGCACACACGTGACCTCGTTCAACCAATGACACTGACTCACTGCTTTGAGTAAATACTGCTATTGTGCTGTTCCAGCGAAATTTTTGCACAGATATAATCATTTTTTTATTTTAATTCAAGAACTAAAATTTTTAAGACATTTGTTTTACGCACTTAAAAAATCATACAGCAATCGTTATCAAAATTTGTATCCTGGATGATTTCTACGATTCATCTCACTTACATCTCTCGTTAAAAAGTACATCACTTGTTTTAATTAATTTACTTATTGATTTATTTTATTGTTATTTTGTTGCATTTTTTGCACAATTGAGAAACATGTCCTAAAAAACTGACGTTGTCGATATTTTATAGCCTTGTAAAATACGTCCATATCTTCTTTTAAGTATAATGATTAAATAATTGCAAATTTTGACGAAAAATTGATGAAATACGAACATTTTTGTGACAACAGTCTTTTCATTGAATTTCAATTCATTGCTAAATATGTATATAAAGATGTTTAATTACGTATGATTACGAAAAGCAATATATATATTTCGATGCTCACTTTTGTTATAAGTGCAAAAAATTGTATCACTTAGAGAAATATTCTCAATCAACAACATTTTGAATACATTCAATATAACAACAAACTACTTGTTATTACTCAGATTTACTAAACTAATGAAGGAACGCAGGCAAACACTGCATCATGCTTTTTATAGTCATGTTCTTATTTTATTTGCTATTTTATTATTAAATTTTCAGTTCTAAAATATTAATGCCTTTTCAAATACGTAGAAATAAAAATTGTGTTTTTCCCATTTCAATAATAAATTATCTTCATAAATAATCATTGCTCATTATCACGTGTAAAAATACCAAAATACGTGTAACATAGCAGTAATTATGTTTAAATAAAAGTAACAACAAAGCATGTTAATAACCTACAATTAAGACAAACACTCGTCAAAAAACATACATCTATTTGGTGCTATAAAACTCTACCAACAATATAATAAACATTACAATAATCAACAAAAAGTTTTAACGGAAAAGTAAAATTAATCTAATAAACACTAACTACCTTATAATTGTAACTAACAAAAATGTCATTCTATAAGTGTAATATCAATGCTACTACTGGAACAATGCATCTTGAAATTGAAAAAAAAAATATCTCTTGATAACAGTTAATGAAGTTTTCGTGAGTTCTGAGCTCAAATTATACGTTGCTATTCTTATATTCGTGACAATGCCTTTTATTTTTTGTTATTCGTAGATATAGATCCAGTGTGCTCACAGTTGCATATTTTTCCTCCTTGGACAAAATTAATTGGATAATATCTAGGCGCAACTTTATTTTGATGTTCTCTCAGTTAAAAATCAACACAGTCATTAAAAAAAATCCGCGATTTTGATGAGAAATTTCGTAATTTCAAATAAAAAATAGAAAACGATATTAATAAATAAATTTCATTATTCTCTAAATCTAAATCAACGAATTACACTGTGAATCAGTGAACAGTCACTCAATCTCAGTGAATTCCACAGATTCAGATGTAATATGTAGAAATATTAATTGCTGCATCAAAATAATTGTATGAATTTGTAAGTAACATTACAATGAAAATGAATTAATTATATTTTAGTTTTGCAATATATTACCGTGCATTTATTATTATAATTAATTTATTATAATAATTATTAATATTATCTTTAAGACTATAAAATATCGAATTAAACGATTATGCAGCATAAGTATTGTTTCAATGGTACAAATATTATACTAAAGCGTCAAAGTTTTTTTCTCTCTTTTTTGTACAGTCTTCACTAATGGCAGACTTTGATCAATTCTACAACCGATTATGACAGAACATTTTCAAACTGTAGAGACACAACGAACTTGTTATACGCTTAAAAATTGTTTCACTTATTCCAGCATAAATGAAAATGCCACTTATCGGAGACTCAAATACACTCAAAATTGTTCTCATTTGTTAACAACGTTCGCGTGTTTGTGCGTTGGTACTAATTGTTTGTTTCAAGCAATAAGGCGTGTTAAATCAACATCTTTGAACACTTATTTCAAACCTACCGAAGCTTTTGTTAAAGCATTTTATTTTTACATTTCCATAATTTTTTTTTTTCATTCATGCGCAAAATTTGTGTTTTTTTCGTTTTTTTCAATTATATTTAAAATAAATAATTACTATAACCGATAATAATGTATTATTACTTTTCTCTGTGCAAAAACAAATTTTGAACAAAAATGTATTATATCAAAATCACTAAAAATGATCTATCATTATTTCCCTGAAATGGAATACAGTGGTAAAGAACATTTAATGAGTTCAGTTGTTATATAATATCAATGTTCATCATTATTCCATCAAATTATAATTTTATGTGTTTTTTTTTTTCAATGTTCATTTGCATTACTTTGAATTGTGAAATAACTTTTTTGGTAATTTGAAATCTGGAAATTGAACAATTTTACAAACGTTAACTATTTTTATTTTTATTATACAGAATTTATAAATAAATCAGTATGTTGCACTCACCGAGTGTTAATAATAAAATTATTATCTTTAACATAAAATAAATATAACACTTAAAAAAAACAAACTTTATCTACCGTATTTATATATGCAGAAACAATTTTTAAAGATGCAACAAAATGCCATTTCAAATGAAATAAAATTAAAATTCAATTAAAAAAGCATAGTAAAAAAATTTTGTTTTTACAAACTAATAAAACTGAATTGTCTGTAAACTGCGGAACTTTTATCAAATCAAACTCATTATTAAAAAAATCAATTCAAAATTCACATTACTACTTAATTTTAAAATTTTTCACAATTGTAATATACATTTTTATAATTATTAACGATATTTCACCATTGTCATGACAAAATGAATTATTTTATCAAAACACAATATGTTTTGTCAAGTTTCTTTTAACTTGTCTTTAAAATGGCAGCATTAACTTTGTTCTCCAACTTCAATACAGATCTTACTTTATCGATTCTACGGAAGTCTGTTCTTCTTTAACAAATTTGTTTATTAAAAAATGTGTCTATTCTTTTGTCTTGAATTATCACAAGTGTACACAAAAGATACAACCTGCAGTTTTCAGACAATGTGGTATTATTAGAATCATTATATATATACAGATATAATACTATGTTCTAGAAATGAATGAGTGCATACAAGTAAGTTAATTTTCAGACTACATTTTAAACTACCTTTTCATTCCATTAAAATGTATCAATAAAATATTTTCAATAAAAGCTGAATGATCTTAACAGTTTTACTGTAACGTTGGATCAATTAATCCTTCTGTTACATTGAATCATCACCAACTTACATGTAATAATATAAAGCAGTGAATATGAAATCTACAATGGGTGAAACAAGTTGGTCCATGATTCAAACAACTTTAAGGATTAACTGATGACAGTTAAAAAAAAAGTATACGAAAAATATGTGACTAAAATATACATTATAAGAATTAGCATTAAGAGACATCAAGCGCTCTGAAATTAAGGCATTTATTTGACTTATAAAGTCACAACTCCAAAAGACTGGTGTTACACTTTTTCCAAACAAATTATTCTCATTATTATTTCCATATCAAAGTACAAGTTTGTACATTTTGATATGTTATTATAGCCACATATGTCATGGTTTTACATTATTTGCAATGTAAATAAAAATGATTTTGATCATGTATATATATTGTTTTTTAGGTCAAATATGTTTTCAGTATAGTATTATATATTCGCCACATCTGGCACAATGCATAACAAGTTGAAGGTATATAGCTATGGCCTAAATTCACTTAGAGCTAAGGTCAATGTGAGTAATCTTTGTTATTTCTTGTAAAAAAGAAAAGTAACAAAAATACTTTATCATTTCTTGATATAATTAAGAAAGTAAACTGCAGAAAAGTATCACCTCATGGTTTTGGTACCCTGGCGAATTTTTTTAAGTTTGAAGTAATACAAAGATGTATTTTAGACCACGTGAGGTAGAGCGGATTAAAGAACAATGCTCAATTGTATTAAATTTAATCCCTCAATATCATTTCGCTAGTTTTATATTCTACCTTTTATCTTTAAAACGTATGATATCCTTTTTATGCGGAGATTCCTTGTTTGAAATAAATATTAAGGTCAATATGTATTCTTTAAAAAACTGCACAATTTTATGTAAGAATCTCTAATTTAATTTACTTGAAACATTTAACTAAATATCAATGTTGTCAGTAACAATTAATAAATATATAAATAAAAATGTTTTATGACTAGTCAAATATATAAATTATATACAACAGTTGTACAGAAAATTATAATTTGCAAAGCAAAATTACTGACTACTTTTGTACAGTTTTGGAAAAAGTATACTCCAATCCAGTTGGAAATACTAAAGTCTAACGCATGATGTCTGGTGGTATTTTTTCTCTTTTTTCTCGTTTTTTTCTATTAAATTTCATCAAATTAGAAATAGAATTAGAGAGCAGTTAGACAACGTCAGTTAATCAAAGATGTCTTATGATGTCGCCCACTATGCTTAATCTAAACTTCTGTGTTTCCTTTTTTTTAGTCTTCATGTAATGAAAACATTTAATAAGTCAAAAACGCTGGAACCTTGATGGATGTCACCTGGTGTTAATGAATGAAAATTCATTCAACGACGTAATACAAAGTAGTGAGTAAATGTTATACTCGTCTGGGTTGAACGATGGTGTTGTTGTTTAATCGCGTTGTCGTTTGAGTGTTGAAATTTTCATCCTGCGGTACGCGCTCGGTCCTTTCGTCGAAAAATCCAGGATTCAAAATAATATTTGGTACCAATTCAATCACCTCCTGCTCTTCAAGTTGCGCTATAATGTTTGAGTGAAGATTATTGCATATTTTTCGTTCGGTTCATCATTCTCCGATGCTTCTACTCTTTCCCTTTGTCCACGAGACGAGTTTATTCTTCATTTTCTTTTTCATCAGCTAAACATTAAATAATCCCAACTGCTCATTTTGGTTCAATTGATATACAAAGTATAAATGTTAAATATATATATTTTGTTTTTTTTTATCTTTATATTTTTTGATGATATGAAAACGTGCTGAGAATTTTAGTTTCAATATATAAGTCTATCGAAAGAACAAGTATCTCAAGTTGCACGAAATGTTATCTAGGCCATAATACTCTACTTCTAATCTTTGTCTACAGAACGAAGTAAAGGCAAGACACTATAGTCATTCGTTATTCATAATTTACGAATATTCATTTTAATCATTGTATTTAGAAAACTAGTCATGATAAATTTAATCTTGTATAACTAATTGCTATTCCTTTTTAGATACAAAATCTTGTTTACTAGAATACATTTTAAATTGTACATCACTAATTACATTACAAATTCTAATCATTTCCAAAAGGGTTCTAAATTATTTTTAATTTTCTAATTTGTATTATTATATTTGTTTAAATATTTTTTGTTCATGAAGATGAGATGAGTATTTTGATTTTTTATTGAATATGTAATAAGCATAAAATGAATCAAAATGCGAAATATGTTTTGTGATATTTGAGTTATTTCAAAAGTATCAAAAGACAAATATAATTTTTAATATTTGAATAAAAAAGACCGCAGTCTATAGTCTGGCTAATTCACTTAAAAGGCTTAAATAGATTTTTATAAACTTTTAACTTGAAATCGATTTTAATAAATATATGTATATCATTTATTATATTTCTTCCGAAGCTGCAGCTAATTTTCTTTTTTGCACTGTTGCATTAGTAAATATTCTTCAAATATAATTTTATAATAAATAAATAAATATCATCATTTAAAATATAGAATGCAAAACATACTTGTTTTATATTAATAGACCATATATAATAAGAATATTAAATTTGCAAAAGTAACTTTAATAAATATAAGAATTAGATGATTAATTTTATTTTTATTTCTTTTAAATTAAATAGAACAATTCGGAAAATTAATGTGTAACAATAATATATTGCCATATTTAACCTTACATAAGTTTTTTCAATTTTTATTATTCCTTTATTAACAATGAATACCGTAACAATATTATTATAAATTAACTTGATAATTGACATCCGTGTATGATAGAAGTCACCCATCGAAGCATTGTCTCTACTCATTATACTTGCTTGTTTTATATTTAGCTTTGCTTTGCGGAATTATTACGTAATATCTCTAAATTTTTAATTGCAATAAAAAAGTTAAAATTAAATTTGCTATTATATGTATTTTATTAGCATTTTCTATGAAAGTGACGATAAATTTAATTGTATTATTTCATATTTAATATCAAAATTGAATTTAAATTTTTAATAAAATACATGTTTAAATTGAAATAAATTGTTATCGTAAAATGAGTAATAATCTAATTTTACATTTCCTACATTTAATTTGAATTATTATTATTTCATATATATAAATGTTTAATTAATTCGCTGCAGTAAATTAACAATTAAACAATCATTCAATTATCATTGAATTGAAATCATGATGAAAATGGAATGTTTGAGACTCAGTTTTTTATACTGAATGGAAATAATGAAAAATATTATAAATATTAATGGTTTTTTAAATTCAACATGCTTATCAAAAAATAGAAAAAAGAACTGGAAATATTTAAAGTCATAAAGTCTAATTGATGAATCTTTGAACATTTCATGAAGTAGATTATTGGAAATATAAAAATTGTATGATTTTATTTAGTAAATTTATTGTAAAATCTTACATGAGAACTATAACTAATGTCTATCTCCACAAAGTTTTGGTCTATAAATGTTTTAAAGTAACATTTGATGATCTATAAGTGATACAGCATGTTCATTGTTAATAAGTAAGCAAGAGATTAAGGCCATAGATAAATTGAATGATTTTCTCTTTTGTTAGAAGCAAGAAAAGTAGAGATAATAGATGGTTAATTTGTTATACTATTTAAAAGAATAAATCTATACATATACAACATTTGACAAAATTTGTCTGACGTGAACTTGATAATAATTCTCCGTATTACATTATATATTTTATTGTTTTAGTTGTATAGTAATTAAACATTCTTAAGTAATTGTCATCAATTACTTTTTAATTCACCGGCCTTTCTTAACATTCATTAATTGATATCAATTCAATCAACCAGTAATACTAATCCATATTTGAAATCATTTAGAGAATTAATTTGTAATTTGGCGACTCGGTCAGCTCGCGTTAAGCCGTTAATCAATGAATCATAAATGTGTCAGATGTATATCGAATTCGTTATAGGTAATTGATTTTAGTCGATAAAATATATGACTTCTTTGAATTAAGATGATTAAACTCGTCATAGTTATGAACTACTTGTCGAAATAATAAATCAAATAATTTAAATAAATCAATACTTTTTTAAAGACAACAAAATTATAAATTGAAAACTATAAAATGTTGTAAAATAAACAAAAAATGAATCAGACAAATTTTGCATTAAAGATTAAAAATAAGAAAAAGATTATTTAAGAAAGTAGTTAATAAGGGGTTGCCGCATAAAATTTTATATATAACAAATCATTCACGAACAGCAGAAGGAGGATTCTCAAAGAGATAGAGTAGAAGCATAAGCTTGTACTGAATGTATGGAAGAATGTTATGAGATAAAATACTTACAGGGTACCTTACATTCGCGGTACAAAAGATAACATGTACCAATACCTAGAATCATCAATGTTCCCATCACAATACCTACAGCAGCTACCCAGACTCGCGTGTCAAAATTTTCAACGCCAGCCAGCAAGTGCTTAGCAAGTTCTAAAACATAACATTTCATTTATAATTCATTTTATTTCGTATAAATGTTCTAATT
Source organism: Gryon sp. ZL-2020 (assembly GCA_022817425.1). Lineage (NCBI taxonomy): Eukaryota > Metazoa > Arthropoda > Insecta > Hymenoptera > Scelionidae > Gryon > Gryon sp. ZL-2020. Next base: position 11,768 of record JABFPJ010000489.1, on the reverse strand, counting down.
CTTAATTCTGAAAGAGAAATATTTTGTTACATTAAAAGTATACATCATTCGAAATATTATATAGACAATATTATCACAATAATATGACATGAAGTATGAGGAATTAAGCCAAATAAAAACACAAAATGCATGCAAAATATTTAAAAGAAAAATGCATACCCAATTCCTCGACACTATGATGTGTATGACCCTCCACTTCAACAATTTCACCTCGACCAAGTTGATTTGTTGCCCACACTCTGAATGTATAAGTTGTATTTGGTTCCAAATGATACACATCTATTTGTCTCTGTAATAATTTATAATACAAATATGTTAAAAACAATCGTATAATCTTATTATATACTTTTTTATATATTCATATAATCTTAAAAGGAGAATCACTTATTTAAGTTAACTTTTATTTATATGATAAAAGACTTTAAAAACAGAAAGCGGACAAATCTTAAAAAGGAAATAAATCCCTTTCTTCATTTAAAATTAATTAAAATTAAAAGCAGTTGAAAATCACATTAGCAACTTTGATTGAACATAAATAATAAATGAACTTTTAAATTGTCTATCAAATGTAACGCAAACAGAAGAATAATATTGTATCTCGAAATTTGATTTTCAAATAAAATGACATCAATGCAACGTCATATAGTTAGATTCTAGCGACAGAATATATTCAAGCGAAATGCATAGAATTTACTTTGTTTTACAAGTTTATGAATACGTTGATACTCTCGTAGCGATGATAATTTCGTTTATAATTTGCATAAGCTCGTGTGTAACACGTCTCATTGATTCTAATACTTATCGATTACTGATTACAATAATGAGTGACACGTTTTCAGTTGCTTATGTAACATTTAACTCCGAAACTTTGTTGAACATTAATAATACATTTATTATGATTTGAAACATTATAATTTATTTATAAATAATATCTAGAAAATGTTTAGTTGTTATCAAAAAATTAGTTTATTAATTAAAGAATATAATAAATTAAACTGTTCTTTTTACGACCCATAAACTACAATCTGGCAGATGTCAATTTCCGTTTCAGAAAGTCTAATTTTGTTCATTCTTACAGAATTAGGTGGTATGTGCGTAGGAGTTATAGGTTTCCATTCTTCCGGTTCCTCTCCAGGAGCCGTTTTTAAGCGATATTCGGCAGTAAAGTCTATTATGGGATAACCACCGGTTCCGGAAACTTCCCATAAAATGTTTGCCAATATTGTTGATGGTTTCACCCAGACATTGTGCAAAGCCGGTGGTGGAGCTGTAAAAATATTTTTAAAAATAAGTTAGATGTTAAAAATAAATGTAACATTTAGTTGCTGTAACATAAGTAGCGAAACAACTTACTTCTCACTTCAACGTTTATTCTCGTTTTTACAGCATCATCTAAAGTGCAAGAGTAGTTGCCAGCGTCGTGTAAACTAACATTAATTAGGGCCAGAGCTCCGTTGGGCTCGACTTTCAATCTCTGAATTTGACCATCTTCTCTTCCTTCTCTAATCCACATCACTCCCGACTTTTTTTCCGATTGATGATTGCCATCTTCGCTTACGCAGGGCAGTGTTAAATTTTGCCCAATATCGACCGCTACATCATGCACAGATACAATGCTCAGTGCCTTTTGCCATCCTGTTGTAATCAACCAAATTTACCAAGCAAAAATTATTATCAAATTGAAGGCAGTGTTTAGAAATACATTGTTAGATATGAATATACATAGTATATATAATACATAATATTTATGAGTTCTTTTTTAATTATTGTTATTTTTTAAAAATCTTTTAAATTATAATAATACAATATATATATTAATCTAATCTAAAAAAAAATCTAAATAAAGTACACAAGTATTTGCAAATACAAATCATATGTCTCTAAGATTCAGCATATATATCAATTATTGTATATATTTCTATGTCCGTATTGGTCATCAGTTATTTATGAATCTAAGTGGTCGATTCGATCGATTATCGATCAATTGTTGAGATTTTATGAACATTTACAACCTTGATCTTCATATTATGAATACATTAATTATCTATCATTCATTTTCAGATTATAATAAATTTTACATAAAAAATGCATGTTTATAAATGTAAAATAAAGCGACTACAATTTTATTATGAAATAAACATAAAAATATGCTAAATGGAAAATAAAAGTGCTTATCAAATTAAAAAATAAATAGCAAAATAAAGTATCGGTTTAAGACACAAATTACAAAGGTTATATATAATCTAAATAAGAAAATAAAATACATTGAAATAATACATTTTTATTGCATTTAAAATTACCACTTTTAATGTTTTCATAGTTTTATTCTAAAATAATAATAAAAAAGCCTAAGTCCAATAAACTTCCGCAATTTTACTGCTTATGAATCTATATTAAATTGCAGTAAATTATTATGGAACAAGTCACTAATACAAAAAACTGATTATTACATCGTTACATTGGTTGATTACATCGACCATAAAAATGTCTATTTAATTATTTTTTTAGGCGTTTTTATGTACATAAAAAAAAACATTTTATAAAAGTACTGGTTTCTTGTGATGATTTTTGATTTTTCCAAAGTTTATTATCAACCCGTTTATTGTAAACCCGCAAAATCACAAACTATAATTACATGCAAAACATATTCACTTAAAATAGTAATGAATTTCTCTCATGATAATTAACTTGAGTACAATTTCATTAAAATTCAACGAAATTACATTTAAACTTTCGATGTAGTATACTGCTAAATGCTAAAGCAACAGCTTCACTAACAATTTTCGTATGACGTTTTGAAATCGACAGGTCGATACGCGATAGTTACAAAATAACTTATTTAATACACTTTGTTGCTCAAGTGTTTAATAATATAAATTATTTATCAAAACATCAATTTAAGATAATGCTTTTTTCTTTATATGTTTCATAACATTTTAGCGAATTAGATTAACATTGAAATCAACATAGTTTGCAGAGGTATTAATAAAATAACGCGATAAAACAAAGTTAAGGTATATCTTAAAATATTTATTGACCTAAAATAACTCGCCTTTTTCATAAAATATATATATATTAAAGGTTGAAGTTCTCAGATGTTTATTATTAAACATTTATTTGATATATGTTTGGTTTTTAATTTCTCAATTATAAGCCGATATAACAAAACACAAAAAAATAAAGTCAAAAACAGCAAAAATAAATTTGTTCGTGATTTTATCAAGCATATAATTTTCAAACATAAATGAGTAGTTCTCGAAAACAACCTGCAAGCTCTCATTAAGTAAGTAAATAATGGATTAAATGACAATGAAAACCTGTAATTATGCGAAAAATAAAAAATTCTATTAAAATTTTAACTACGAAAAATACTTTTAACTAACAGTAGGCTTTGTTATTCAAATTTATTACGAACAAACTTAAATATTTAACTTTATGTCAACTTTCAACAAAAAATATGAAAAAATTCTAAGTTTTATCTGCGTATTACTGCAATTGTATAATAATTAAGACTCACATTGATTTAAACAAGATTCATTAACATAAATACAATCTTAATTATTCAGCTTATTTGACTAAATGTTTAATATTCTGCACAGATCGTTTTAAATTATGCAATTTTCATATTGAAGTATATAGATGTTTATTCATTTTTCTTCGCTTTATTTTTTATTTTTTTCATCATTTAGTTGTCATGAAAAAGCACGATTATTTGATCACTGAATACAACATGCGAACATGTCAAATATCAAATTCAAATAAATGATTATTTAATTGAATAACAATGGTAGTTAGTCGACAATTTGAAGAAACCTTGCAACACATCCGCAAGGTGAATCATAACACATAAACCGTTCCTCCAATAAAGTTTGCTGATCATTAAGAGCTTTAAAAAAAAAGAAAAAAAATAACAAAAATGAAAGAATACAATTGTTAATCAAATTTCATTCACTCCAAAAATGACAACTATAACTAATAATGAATAATATTAATCAAAAAATTAATGTTAAAATGTTTTATGAAAATAATACAAACTTTGACATTTGACATAATACAATTTATCTTAAAAAAAATATAAGGAAATATATTTTTTTGCTTATATTTTTTTTTAAGATGCAAATGGGTCTTTTCATTTGGTCAAATTATAATTTTCTGTTAAATTATAATTTTCTGTCAAATTTTAATTGTCAAAAAAAACGTCAAATTAATGTCAAATATATCGAATTTTGTACAAAGTTTATTGAAATTATAATCAAAAGTTTAATTTAAACTAACAAAAGCACACAATTAACGTTTAGTCAGATACATAATTCGATAAATCAATGGACTCGACCATAAATATATGTATGTTTTCCTGCGGTTTATGGGAACATATAATTTAACAGTAGCATCTGACCTGCTAATAAAAATAGCAGTAACACAACTCCGTGGCTGACCATTCTTCCATATTAAGAAACGCGACAATTAATCCAAAATGTCTGTAGAATTCACATTCATCGTCGCGGCTTTTTTTCTTTCTTTCGTCGTTTTCTTCTACTTCGAACACACAACAAAATATCACTTCTTGCTAGTTGTCAAATCTGACAAACGCATCACGCTTCGCGTGCAGTAGAACACCGCCCGATATTTTATTGAATAACACTTGCTGCCATCTACTCTATCCAGCCCTGGATAAAGTCACTCCTTCGGTTGCCAACAAGCAATTATATGACACAGAACACACTTTATATGCCACATTTTATTGTAGTTTTAATCATACTTTATGATCTTTCATTTTTTTTCTCTAAAAATTACATACAATAAAAAACTTGAAAAATAGATTTTTATTATTGAAATTAAAAGTTTTTAATTTTATTCATTGAAATAAAATTATAGTTAAAAAAAATTATAACATTTTTATATTTGAAACGAAATTATAATAAAAAAATAAAATAAAAAAAATGAGAAAAATAATTTTAATAAAACTTAAATACTAAAACTAAATAATACTGTTTAATAAATAATTACTGCGAAAGTAATATTTTAAAATTGTATCCAAAAAATTATAAAATGTTGGTTTGTTAGGTTTTGATGAAAAATTATAATATTATGAAATGATAGTTTATTCTTACATATCATATTGCATAACTCACTTTTTCAAACATGAAATGATGTACAAAGATAATAAACGTACCCATTTTTTATCACGTTATTATTAACTGATCAGATTCGCATTTATAATTTCGTTTTGTTCTGTCAAGTTATGTTATTTCTCTTTCCATTTTTTGCAAACGATAATGTTACAGTTACTTATTCGTAAGGGTTCTCGTATATTTACATTGTAAACACTCGCACGGATATAGAATTAGTCTAAAATTTTCTTATAGCTTTGAATACCTATGTTCAAATTTCAAGAAATAATTAACTGAATACTTAGTGCATATCATAATATATACATATATATTCATGATATATCTATATATGTATTTATATACAAATATACATAAATATATATATACATATATTTTTATATATTCAAAGATTTTTTTCCTTTTTAATGTATTCTTGTGAGATCTTCGACAATTTTAACTAAGTCATCAACCGTCGCCTCCTTTTTCATTCCTGTACCATCGTCAATCTAAAAAATTACGAAATATTCGAAATAAAAATTTAGTTTACATCTTTTAGCATTAATTTTGAATTCAGTTTCATTGAATTGAATATAAAAACTTACAACTAATCCAGACGCTACTTCAGACATTTTCTCATGACTAAGATCCAGGAAGCTTTCAATAAGATCTCCATCAATGAAACCCTCGCACTGTTCGGTCTTCAGTTCTGTATTGAAACTTCTCCAAAATGAGTGCTCAATTTTACCAACACTTTTTATAACTGTCGTCAATCGTTCTTCGAGATTTTTCAAAAAGTCATAAAATCCAGATGGTATTTGAGTCACTAAACCAATTGCTCCACTAGTTGTGCCATACAAAACACAACCCTGTGTGGGTGTACTGGACTCTCCAAGATGCTGCATCACTAATGAACCGTGTCTAAATACATTCACCATATCACCGAGATGAAACAGTCCAACCTCTTGCATTTGTTGTCGTTCTTCTTCTGATGTTGCAGCACTGAAAAAGACGAAACAATTTTCAAAAATATTTCAACATTAAAATAAATACAAAATAAGATAAGAATAAAATAAAATTGAAAACCAAAGTGTTATACCTATTTTTTTGACAGACAAACAAATTAAAGCTATTCTCCGCGCCAAGGAACGTATCGTCATCTAAAATTTCAATCGCAGTCATCCAGTTGATGTTATAATCTCTCGCGATTGCTTCAAAGCTACCCTCCATTGTTTTGTACTGCAACAATGTAAACGATCGCATAAGATCGCCGACGAGAACAAAGTCACCCTTTGTCTTCAAAAAGAGCGCCATTATATGATTAAAGTTACTGCACTCCAATCGCAACTCCTTTTCTGCCGTCCACTCGAACAGTCTGACCGTCGCAGATATGCCATTGATGCTGGCCAATAGTTTGCCATTGAATTCCACAAGCGAATAACAGGCACCTTTGATTTCCTTGTCGGCTACTTGGGTGAATTTACCATCGTTCCAATGGAACAAAATAATTCGACCCATTTTCGGTGCCGATTCATCCGGGTTGACAAAAGCTGTTCCAACAATATAGTAAGACGTAGGATCAGAGCCGAGCTTGGTCGAGATTATCGACATTGCGTACTCCGTCGGAAGTAGAGAATGAGCATGCAGAACTTCGAATGTGTGTTGATTTATGATCAGCAAACTGTGCACTTCAACTTCTTGACCGGAATCGCTTACGGGATGACTTGTTATGTTGTGAGAAACTGTTGATAAGTGCGGCTCACGACCACTTGAAGTTGATGCTGCAAGTGTCGAGGCTGATGGTCGCACTACTCCTGTGTCCAACATATCTACACGCATTGTTATTACGCCAAATGTTTGCGACGATTCCTATTACACAATAAGTACAAGTTTTATAACTTAATATTTCATGAAACAATTAAATCTAAATTTATTTCGTCTTTAGTTACTTTGTATGGGCATTGATCGATAATAAATAATTATACCTGATAGGCGATTCTTCTAGGTGATTCGCCGAGAGGAATAGTGCGAATATGAAGTTTCTGAATTTCATCAATTTTGCCAATAGTTACAGTACTATCTGTCGCAAGAGCAAGACTATCGGGGTAGGCTTCCGCGTTTAATGAGCACATATGTATAACTTCCTTCAAATTAACATTACTGAAGACGAGCTTATGATTGGAACTGTAGATAACTGTCGGTCGGTCAGAACAAGCGAAAACATTCATAGTTGATAATGACCTGAAAGAATAGTTGTAAACATAAATCTTTACAATTTACTCTGAAGTGAGAGAAGAATCGACTGAGCTCACGTGTTGAGTACGATACTTTTCCTTACGAGAGTGGGAAAAGTAACTACTTTTACCGCTCGAGTGAGGAAAAAATAAAATACACTTCATCAGTGTCTATTATAAAATAGACTATTAATCTAAAATGCATTCTTCTTAATCTAAAAGTATTACCTAAACGTCCTCAAGACTGTTGGTTGAGTTCCAAGTGTAACTTTCTTTTTATCCGATAGCATTCCGGTTTTCTTATGCAACGTAAAGTAATACATACTACCATCTCCAAGAGCACAAAGTAGATATGTATTCATTTCAAAGCACGTCATTAAAATAGACCGTGGAATAATTTCTCCACCGAGCAATTCTTTATTAATTTCCTCGAGATTTGGCAAAGACAGTATACGAACAGAAATATCCGTCCAAAGTCCAACGGCCGCGATATGTGCCGTAGATCCTTCCAGTGGAGAAATATCCAAACAAGCCACTTCGTGTTGTAAAGTTGTTGTGCCTTTGGGAACAATTTGACTACATTGTACCTCTAAGTAAAACAGATCACTGCCAGTGGCGCAGAGAATTTGCGAACCAACACAAGCAACTCCACTGATCATTCGTTTATTTGACGGTTCCCACGTTGATATCACAGATTTAGATTCATTCGATATTAAGCGTGCCGAAGTTGTCGTTATTTGAATCATTATATCGTCCGTGACATTGGATGCATGTAACGTTTGTTCCTCGGCAATGAAACCGGACATTTCTGTTTCTTCAACTTCGTCACCGTTTAACATCAAAATCCTTGTATGTCCAACGAATGACAATACTAAAGTGTTGTCAAAATTACCACCACCAACCTAAAAATATTAGTTAAACAACAATAAATAATCTATATTATATTGAATATTTTTAAAATGATTTTTATATATTTGTTTAAAATGATTTTACCTTAAGGGCCCACATTCCTTTAATACCAGGCAGATCCATACTTGCATGTTCGTGAATGCCAATACCATTTCTGATGATCTTTAAGGATCCTTCTTTAAATGCACCAGAACAAGTAACTAACTGACCCTGGCCTTGTCTTTCAAGATCCACTAAAAATTAAATTAGTATTGATATATTTATATTCATACAAGCACAAAAAATCATATCTCAGACAAGGTAAAACAATAAATATGTTACCAATAGTCATATCAACAATCGGTGCCAAATTGGTAAATGTTTCCATAATTTTACAATATGATCCATTTTCATCCGGCTTTGTATTAAGTTTGATAAGCTGTGAATCTCCGAACCGACTACCAATGAAAATAACACCATTATCGAGATAAGTTATGCACTCGGGAATACTAATTTCTCCGAGTAGTTCGACTTTCAAGTCTCGAACTACCATTGAGCCGTCCGGTTTCTTTTCCTGCTCCAAAAACAACATAAACAAATGTCCCGCCATATCACCGAGTAAATAACGTTGACCTTGATTATCCACCTTGGCATAACAGGTCATTGTACTTTGCTTAATAATTGGTGGTACCACTGCAATGTACGTTGTTCCGTCATGGTACAAAATACTCTCTTGACCAATGATTATAGCTCCACAAATTGGAGAAGGAACCGGAATTACCTACATCATACATTAACTTAAGTACACATTTTTTATTCATTTATTATATATAATAATGATTAATTAAATACCATCATAGCTTCTCGTTCGACATTATCCTGCCGCCACGGTGTTTTAACAAATTCTTTTTCCCTGAGTGAAATTTCATGCGTTTTAACGTGTCGGCCATTGATATCTTGATGGATTAAAATTAACGTAGGATTCACACAACCGTGTAAAAAATTAACATCCTGCACCTGTTGCTCATCCATTCGAATGGAAAATGCTTTTAACTCTGGATTGTCTTTCTCAAGTGGTATGATTTTGAATAATCCATCATAAAGTCTTAATCCAATAACACGCGCCTTTGGATCTATAATTGCTTTGATTCCAGTCTCAGAGGGTTTACCGACGCGATCGGCAACATTTCCATGAGCTTTTGTTATAATTTCGATATCTTCCTCTTCGCCAATGCACTCAAGTATCATTGCGTTGTAACGAACTGTTAGTAAAAATAGCAAATCCTTTTTCTCGTGCTAGAATAAACCCAATTATTAGTACTTATAACATTATTATTAATATACAGATATTTATTCTTATAATGTTCTTACCGGTGGTCTAAAAAATTTAATAACAGCAATTTTGCCATAAATGCCGACTTCCTTTAAGGGTCTTAAGCCCTCTGGAGTCACCAAATATATTTCCAGTCGTGTGTTCTTTGCCAGTATTAAATTCAAGTCTGTTGGTGACGTAAAATTACCTGCAAAATTTATCGTAATTTATACTATTTATTTCTAATATGTAATTATAAATCATTTGTACTCTCCAATAAATATTTTACCTGTTACACAGGCTGTTACAGCTGTAGGTTTGTGAGCCGTGACAACGTAATGATGCGCCATTCCTTTCATTATTTTGCTTTTGTATATTTTTGTCTTCAACAATGGGTTCTTTAAATGCCGGTATTAAAGTCTTGCAAATATTAAAAATATCTGAAAAAAATATTTTTAACTGAAATTACATTGACTTTCTTTCATAATTTACAAACATTAATCAATTTATATTTTAAATACAATTTTTTTATAACAAAATAAACTCAAATTCTTTATCTCATCATTATTTTCCATAATAACTTAATTTAGCACATGAATAACATAATAATTTTGCTTAAAATTGTCTACAAAAAATCTTTTGAATACAAATTTTGCTATGAACGTGTTTTTGTAAAAAAAATATGCAAATTTTAAACAATTATAAGTTAAAGGTCGATTTTTTATTCAGTCAATAATTAAATATTGTAATTTTAATTCATTTATTCGATTAAAAACACAGCGGCAATAAGTTTATTATTGAACTTGCAAAAAAACTTAGTTTTGTAAACAAGAATAAAATGTACAAATAACTTTAATTAGATTCAAAGTTTATTTTGCATTTCCGAAAAACGACGTAATATCAGCAATAATGGTACTTTGCAAATTATATTATTTATAATAGAATAACAGACAAATAAGCAAGGGATAAAAATAAAGTAAGCTCTCGAATACAGTAATAGAAATGGATAAATCAATGATTATCTTTTATGTTTTCACTGTTTTACTTACTAAATTGATAATGTTTAGTTTAATATACACTAATAACGTTAATATTTGGGTTTTGTTTTAAATTAAACGATAAATTCCAAGCGATATATTTCACCATAACCTTTATCAATGATTCCGCTTTTACATACACGGCGCTTGTACAAATTGAAGCCAGTTTAAGGTTATAAACCATTTTATATAAAACAGCTGGGAATGGTGGATTTCAAAAGGCATTTCAATTCCACTGTGCCGATAAAGTTGCTCTCAAAAGATTGCACATTTTTGTAACATATAAAAACAAACATTTATTTATAATTTAATTAATATAACAAAATAATAAAAATCATTTTTAAAGCTTTTTTTTGTAAAATAAACATAAAAAAAGTCAGTTACATTTTACTTTGTCTTCATTTTAAAGTTAAAGTTTTTATGTAAATTAAAAATTAATTTATCTTTTTTTTTATTTTTTATTTATTATTATCATTTTTATTTGCAAAATAAGTAATATATTACTTATTTATAAATAATAATTTAATAATATAAAGCTTAAGGCGGTTTACAATTCTGAATTCTAACTTAACCTCTACATAAAAAGAATATCATGTGACCTTACTTTTTTGTGATTGGTCGAAAATGCATTTGAAACAAAAGTCCGTTACTAGCGTGTGTAATTTTCTGCATAATATTGTTCCACGCGTTTGTAACTTTGTATTATTTTATTCTTCCTGAAAAAACTAACGTTCTCAGGTTATTTGTGTTTAAAGTGAATGCAGTAGTGAAAGCAGTGACAAACAACAATTATTTGTGTCTAAGGCTAATTAGGTTTGTTTTATATTACGATAACATTATTGTGCGCCATAAAAGCAATATAAAGCGACATCACTAAAGAATGTTTTTGTTTGTTTGTTGATACATTTTAGATTACGATTATTTGCATGGCAAAATGGAAACAAGATCAAAATCTAGAGTCAGTAGAAAACTGACAACAAGATCATCCACTGGTGGAAAGAAAAGTACACTGAATGACAGTAAAAATAACAGTAAGAAGAAAGTGACTAAAAGTGCAACAAAGAAAAAGTCAAGTAAGTCAACATCAAAACTATTACTTTTATTCTGGCAATTGGCATTCGGAATAATTAAATCAAATTTCCGTGGCCACTTATTTCATTAAAAAAAAAAAAAAAAAAATAAAAAAAAT